>APFE030063622.1:0-23788 GCA_000404065.3 Pinus taeda
AGGGTTCTTTGCCAAGAAAATTGCACTTTGGCTGTCACAGTCTATCCTTATAGCTCCATGTACTAACCCCATACTTGAACACAATCTCTGCAACCAGACTGCTTCCTTGCTTGCATGAGTGGCTGCCATATATTCTGCCTCTGTAGTTGATAGTGCCACTACAGATTGTTTCTTACTCATCCAACTAACTGCACTTCCAATTAGGTTAAACACATACCCACTTGTAGATCTTCTTTGATCCAGATCTCCAGCCCAGTCTACATTTACAAAGCCACGAATATCCAACACTCTGTCCAATCCTGGTCTTCCTCGATAACACAAACCATAATCACTAGTGCCACGCAAATACCTGAAAACCCACTTCACTGCTGTCCAATGCTCATTTCCTAGTTTTGACATAAACTTGCTCAATACTCCCATTGCATGTGCAATGTTTGGGCTAGTACAGACCATTGCATACATCAGGCTACCAGCTGCACTTGCATATGGAACACGGGACATGTCCTCTTCCTCTTTTTGTGTCTTGGGACACTGTTCAACAGATAACTTTACACCTACAGGAATAGGAACCTTCACCAGTTTACTATCCTGCATATTAAATCTCTGCAATATTGTTTCGACATACTCCCTATGGTTTAACCAAAGCTTCCTCTTTGCCCGATCTCTTTTAATTTCCATGCCCAAAATATAGTTTTCAACACCAAGATCTTTCATGTTGAATTTTGAGGATAATTGGGTTTTCAAATCCTAGATAATTTCTTTGTCATTTCCAACCAGCAACATATCATCCATGTACAAGACCAAATAAATAACACAATCACCAATTAATTTAAAATACACACAGTGATCTGCTTTACTTCTGTTAAAGCCAAGTCCCCGTACAAATGTATCAAATTTCTGATACCACATCCTTAGTGACTGTTTTAACCCATACAGAGACTTCTTTAACTCGCATACCAGTTTTTTCTTACCCTTCACCGCAAAGCCTTCAGGTTGCTTCATGTAGATTTCCTCTTCCAGATCCCCGTGAAGAAATGCTGTCTTCACATCCATCTGTTTTACCTCAAAATCAAAAGCAGCAGCAACAGAGAAAAGTAATCTAATAGAAGTTACCTTGGCAACAAGAGAAAAAATATCACCAAAATCAATTCCTAACACCTGGGAATAACCTTTTGCTACCAACTGAGCTTTGTATTTCTCCACCTTTCCTTCTGCATTTGTCTTCTTCTTGAACACTCAGTTGCTGCCAATGGGTTTCCTTTCAGCTGACAACTCCACCAGACCCCAAGCTTCATTTTTCTGCAAAGATGCCATTTCATCAACCATGGTCTCTTTCTAGAGTTTTCCATCCTCTGAATCTATTGCCTCCTTCATAGTTCTAGGATCATCATCAGTAATAGATAAAGCAAAATTTGAACAGAAAGCAGATGGATTATACTTTTCTGGCTGCCTTCTTTCTCGAACTGATCTTCTCACAACCAGAGTTTGTGGCTCTTCATCTTTTGATTCCTCCTCTGCTGTAGAGTCTGATTCTTCCTCAGCTCAAACTTTATCTTTTCAAGTTCCTTTGTTGGACTTCATGTTTAATAACATCTTTCACCTCTCAGAACACATCTCGGCTGTACACAACTTTCTTTGTTACTGGGTTCCAAAGTTTATAACCCTTTAAACCATCCTTATACCCAATAAAGATGCACTTTTTAGATTTACTATCCAACTTGGTTCGTTTCTCCTTTGGAACATGTACATATGCATCATGTCCAAATACCCTCTGATGTAAAAGAGAGGGTTTCTTACCAGTCCATACCTCTTGTGGAGTTTTATCCTCCAACACTGATGAAAGTGATCTATTGACTAGGTAACATGCTATCTCCACCGCCTCTATCCAGAATTCCTGTCCTAACTTGGCACCACTGAACATGCTTCTTGCCCTTTCCATTAACGTCTTGTTCATTCTTTCTACAACTCCATTTTGCTGAGGTGTATATGGAGTAGTCTTCTGCCGTGCTATACCACACTTTTTACAGAATTCTTCAATTCCTTACTGCATACCTCCACCGTATTGTCCTCAGCACTTTATCTTCTTTGCTGTGTTTTCAACCAGAGCCTTAAATTCTTTTAAACTTGTCAAGACTTCAGATTTCTTCTTAAGGAAATATATCCATGTATTCCTTGAGAAGTCATCTATAAATGATACATAGTACACAGACTTACCCAGTGATGAAACCTTCACAGGTCCAAACACATCACTGTGCATAAACTCTAATATCTGTTTCGCCCTCTTACCACCAGAGAAGAAACTCACCCGATTCTGCTTTCCATATACACAATTTTCACAAAAATCAAAATCCAGAGAGCTATTACTCATACCTCTTACCATACCTTTACCATGAAGTATTCGTAGGCCCTTCTCTCCAATATGTCCAAGCCTTTGATGCCACAACATGGTCTTCTCTCCAGAGACCACTAGATTTTCTGCTCCACTCTCAGGAACCACATAACTGTTGCCCCCATCAACAACAGTGCTACATTGCAACTTGTACAGAGTTCCAATTCGAACTCCTCGCATCAATACCAGTGCTCCCCAAACCATCTTACAGGTATCCTTCTCAAACACTGTTTTTACACCTTCATCATACAACTTGCTTACAAAAATCATATTTCTGGCTAATGTAGGAATATACAGAACACTCGGAAGTGTTCTAACCCTTCCACCTTGCAACTTCAACTTTTATTTTCTGCGACCAACGATTCTAGCTTTCCTGTCATCCCTCAAGAAGACATCACCACCATGATATTTCTCATACTGGCAGAACTACTCTCTATGGAGAGTGAAGTGAAATGATGCACCTGAGTCAATCAACCATGCCTCATGATCTACATGTGTACTTGAAGAAGCCAAGTACACATACCCTGGTTTTTGCCTTTGCAGAAGGAGCATCATTAGATCCCTTTCCTTTATTAGGAGCTTTAGATTTACAGTCCCTTTTGTAGTGCCCTTCCTTTCCGCATTTCCAGCACACCACCTTTACAAGTTTCCCTAGAGATTTAGATCTCCCATTCGATGACTCATTTTTGTTTCTGTTCTGGGATCATGCTTGTATAGATAAGGCATCACCATTCTGGCTCTCCATATTTTTCTGTCTCATCTCCTCCATTAGCAAGGATGAGACTATTTCATCAAACTGCAAAGCAGTTGCATTGCTACCTATTGCGATAGCTAGACTATCCCACGAATCTGATAGAGAACACAACAAACTAATGCACTTATCTTTATCTAAAATTTTGATATCAACAGACGATAATTGACTTACTACAATATTAAACGCATTTAGATGCTCTGTCACCAAGTCTCCATCTTTCATCCTCAGGTTATACAACTTTTCTTGTAGGAACAGTTTATTCACCAAAGAGTTAGATTGGTACAAAGTCCCTAACTTGTCCCACAAAGCCTTCATTGTAGCTTCCCCCGATACATTCAGCAATACTGAATCTGAGACACAATCGTATTGTGCTTTTGCCTTCCGATCCAACTTCTTACATTCGTCATCAAATACTCCCGTTGGTTTAGTACCCGGATCTACCGCGATCCACTGATCTTTATCCACCAACAGATCCTCCATCTTGAGTTTCCACAACTCAAAATTATGACCATTAAATTTCTCTATCTCTATCTTTCCATTGCTCGCCATCTTCTTACACCACCAGAATCGATCCCGTAGATTTCCCACTGAGCGGGGCCTACCACAGGCCCGAGCGAAACCCCTCAGCAACAAAGGCGTCCCCTTGAAGCCAAAACAAATTTGATACCAAATCTAGGTTTTAACCCTGTATAGAGATTACCTGCATACGAATTTTAAAACACATAACATAAACAATGCGAGAGCATAACACATAAAACCCATATACACAGAGATTTTCCCTGGATGCCAAAATCGGGACTATCAGCTTGATTTTTCATTATTATCCTTTCAATGTTACAATACATATTTATATACGCCGAAGCATCCAAAACCATGGATCGAAAATCATCGCGTCCAAAAGCATGTGCGAAAATCATGCACAAAACCATAGGTGGGTATGCCCAACTTAACACAGGTTCCAAAACCAAAATTTTTCGGGGCGCTGCCCTGGACCCCATATAGTGGGGTTACTTGCACCCCTCAAACCCCTATGACCCCTCCGCTACGCAATCAGCGCAACGAAGGGGGGGGCAGCTAACCACCTAGTTAACTACATGGGCTAGTCGTGGAAAGAATATAACACAACCCAACAATATACAAGCTTCTTATTAGGAAGAGATTTCGTCAATATGTCAACTACCTGCTCATCGGTGGAGATATACTGTAGCTACAACACACCATCTTGTACTAGCTTCCGAATGTAGTGATACTTGTTGTTGATATTCTTTGTCTTTCCATGAGACACTGGGTCTTCAAACAATCGTATACAACTGGTGTTATCACAATGTATCATTGTAGGGTCCATTGGTCCTTCAAATAGGTCCGATAGCAACTTCCTTAACAAGACGACTTCTCTACCTACTTCACAGGTTGCAATGTACTCAGCCTCACTAGTACTCAAAGCAACCTTATCTTGTTTTCTGCTTATCCATGAGATCATGGAGGATCCTGAACTAAAATATCCTCCTGTGGTGCTTCTTCCATCCTGTTCACTGCCTCCCCAGTCGGAATTTGTATATCCAATCAAGTGGGCACCATTCCTCCTATGATATTTTAGGCAGTGGTGGATTGTTCCTTGTAGGTATCTCAGTATGTGTTTCACTGCTATTCAATGATCATGCTTTGGCTGCACTTGGAACTGACTGAGGATATTTACTGCAAAACATATGTCTAGTCGAGTATTCACCAAGTACATCAGTGAACCAATCAATTGCCTATACCTGGAAGGATCCACAAGGCTTGATTCAAAACTCCTTAGTCTTTTCAAGTTTGTGATCATTGGGGTTGTCATTGTTTTGCAATCCATCATGTCAAACCTCTTCAACATCATGATCATATACTTTCCTTGACCTAGATAGATTTCATCAAGTCCTTGCCAAACTTCTAGTCCCAAATAATAGTGCATCAACGCTAGATCCTTCATGTCAAATTCTGCTGCTAGTTGCTTCTTGCATTCTTCTATTCAACCTTCTATACCTATCAAGAGAAGATCATCCACATACAAAAGAATGATTATTGATTCTCCCTTCACAACCTTAATATAAAGGTTTGGATCAACAAAACTCTTTGTAAAGCCTAATCTCTCTAGTATGCATCCATCCTAGGATACCATGCCTTTGGTGCTTGCTTGAGGCCATATAATGCCTTCTTCAATCTGCAAACATATGCCTTTTTGTCCTTAACTTCAAACCCCAAGGGTTGTTCTACATATAATTCCTCGTCAATTGTGCCATTCAGGAAATGCAGTTTTGATATCCATTTGGTGGATGTTCCACCCAATGTTGCACGAAGTGGAAGCGAAGCGGAAGCGATTTTTGGAAGCGGGGACGCCGAAGCGTCATTTTCCAAAAATCTAGGAAGCGAAGCGTCCGCGGAAGCGTCTGCTATATATATATATTTTATATTTTTTTGCATTTATACTCAAAACAAACATCCCAAATACCAAATTAATTGTAGAAGACATGAAAACATGCATATTTTTGCATAAATCAAGATAGATATAACATCCATTGTACATTAATGATTAATTATTCGAGCATCGACCATTTAGATGCATCAACCATCTAGAATCTAGATTCTTCTCCTCTTGTCTAGCATTTGCCTCTACCTCGATTGTCTAGGGATATTAGTCAACATTGCCCAATTTTGATCAAACTACCTAATTCAAGACTTAAAATATGGTAGAAAAAGCTTAACATGCTTGATTGATGATTTTGACTTGATTGAAAGGTATTTTTTTGTCAAGGGCGTGCCGCATGACAAAGGAGTTCAACAATTAACACCACCAACACTAGAGTACATATAGGGCTTGGTGCTCTTGATTAAATGCTAATCGCATACCTTCATACCTGATATAATCTAATGAAATGCCACAATCCCATTGATCTTGAATTCCTAAAAACTGTTAAGTCTGTTGAATTTTGAATAGAATATGAAATTCTATTTTCTCCATATGAAGTCTAATGAGGCTGGAACCACTCTCAAACATCCTGAGTCATTTCATGGTAATGTTAAAAATTTAAGTAAAAGGATGAAAATGAAAAATAAAGGAGAATGTCACTTTCCTTCATTTGTCACCCTAACCCAAGGTGGACCCACCCCCAACAAGCAAACTCACTTAAAATTAAAAAAAAAATTGAAAAAAAAAAACGATTTTCTAAACGCTTTTCTAGAAGCGTACGAAAGTGTACGCTTCCTCCTCCGAAGCGCCATGCTTCCGATGCCTGAAGCGCCGTACGAAGCGCGCTTCAGCGCTTCTGTACAACGCTTCCAAATTTCCAGGAAGCGTCTAAAAATGCCGGAGCGGCGCTTCCAAATTCGGAAGCGGCACTTTCGGCCAAGCTTCCTAGGCGCTTCCATACGGGACGCGCTTCGGGGCTTGGAACCGGTGGGGGGGGGGGGGGGCGCGCTTCGTGCAACTATGGTTCCACCCCATCGATGTTGTCAAAGATACCAACGAACGTATAATAGTATAACGTGCTGTCAGAGCAAATGTCTCTTCATAGTCGATGCCTTCTTGTTGAGAGAAGCCCATAGCCACAAATCTTGCCTTATATTTATCAATACTTCCATCTACTGCATGTTTGATCTTGTAGATCCATTTGGAAGTTACCACAAATTTGTCTTCAGGCTTAGGTAAGATCTCTTAAACCCCATTCTTCATTATAGATTGATATTCTTCATTCATGGCATCCTTTCGTTCTTGGTAATTGACAACTTCTTCAAAAGTGGATGGCTCTGCTTCTATTAGTTTTGTCATGTAGGCTGCATACCCAGAATATTGTTTGGGCTTCTTACTTTCCTTGAATGTACCTTGAGCTGCCCCATGACCTTCTGCATCCAGTAGGGTAAACTTCAACGATTTAGGTCTTTTTATAGTCTCGGGAATAACCACAAGATGTATAAGTTCATTGGGACCTTCATCTTCATGATTTCATTCTTCTTCTTCCCTAGTAACTTCCTATTCAAATACTTGAAGTTCATCATCAAAGTCCATTGGGAGATCCTTTGATTTCTTGATTGCAGTGCTTTAATCAAATATCACATCTGGACTAATTTCTATTTGATGTCCTTCCTTTATGTAGATCCTATAGGCCTTAGAAGAGTTACTATAGCCCACAAAGGTTCCCTTCATGCTAGATGGATCTAACTTCTTTCTTTTGTCTTTAGGTATATGTATATAGACAGAACAACCAAAAATTCAGAGATGATCTACGGTTGGTTTCTTCCCAGTGAACACCTCTTCGGGAGTCTTGTTATCTAGAGACCCATGGGGACTTCGATTTTGTATGTATACAACTGTCTTTGTAGCTTCACCCTATAGAAATTTCGGTAAGTCTTGATCATGTAACATAGCTTTTACACTTTCTTCAATGGATCGATTCTTTCGTTCTGCAACTCCATTTTGTTCGGGATTATATGGGACTATCAGCTCCCTCTTAATCCCAGACTCCTAAAAAAAAAGCTTTGATTTCCTTGGATGTATATTCTCCTCCATTATCAGATCTTAACATCTTGATTCTTTTTTTTTTTCTGGAAGGTTCTCTACTTCAGCTTTTAATTCTTGAAATTTTGTAAATTGCTTCATCCTTGGATTTCATTAAGTAAACCTAAGTCTTCCTTGAATGATCATCTATAAATGTGACATAATATATATTACCTCCAAGTGATTTAGGAGTCATGGAACCACAAACATCATAATAAAAGATCCGAGATTTCTTTTGATCGCGAAGCACTGCTTCCAAATGGTCTCTTGGTGTTCTTACCCAATGCACATCCGTTGTATACTCCTTTGTGATCTTCTTTTAGTTCAGGGGTTCCATCTACTATTGAACTTAGAGTTTGAATGATTTTGAAATGGAGATGTCCAAATCTTCTATGCCAGATTTCACATGGGCCGATTTCAACGTGAACCAAAGCTTGAGCAAACCTGTAAAGTCTTCCTTCACGAATGCCATTTACTCTAGCATTTTCTATGCTTGAGTTCTTACTCCATACTACCACTTTTCCATCAATGAAAGCCACTCTATCACCTTTATCTTCTAGACTTGAAATGGAGAGTAAGTTCTAATGCAAACCTCGAACAAATAGGATGTTTTTGAGATTAATATTGCCTCCATTCTCCAACTCTATTGAGGTTGATCCAATTCCTCTTGCAAGATAGCTCTTATTATCTCCAAGTTCTATGGAGTAAGAAGAATTTCCTTTTGATAATGTCTTTAGTTGCTTGTGATGACCAGTCATGTGTCTTGATACACCACTATCAATCACCCAAATGTTCTCATCTTGAAATGTGCTAGTGAGTGCCCATAAGAGTCCTCCATCCTTTGCCTTGGTCACTTCCTTCTTTGGAGTAAATAGAAGACTCCATGCTTCCTTGATACACTTCTTGAGATGGCTTGCTACCTTTGAACACTTCTCAAGGAACTTATTTAATGTAGTATAGATCTTTATAATGCCCTTAATCAACCTTAGCTCTGATCCCATGTTGAGAAATCTATAGGGCAATGATTAGAGTGATTTCTCTTTGCTTGATAATTGCTTGTGATATATTTTAACTTTTTCTTACTTATTAGCTTCTTTACTTATTATTATCTTTGTATATCATCAAACAACTACCAAAAAGAATAAGAACACAAAATATAGGCTGCAAGCTAGGGCCAAAACATCTCCAATTGAGAGGAAAACCTGCAAATCTCTTCCCTTTCTTGTAGATTCTTCAATTGACGAAATCCAGGACCTTTAGACCAAGACCAAGTCCAACCACTCTGGATGATGTGCTTCCCTTGAACAAGTCAAACCCAATCAAATCTCTTCCAGTAGCACAACTTCGACCCCCAGCTACAAAATTTGGCCTCCACAACAGACTTGAAAATTTTGCCCTCTTGCAGTTGATGCTGCTACATGTGTGAGCTTCGTTTTAGCCTTCAATGGTTTCCTCAAACTTATGTTGCACGAAACTTCTAGGAAAACGATGTTTCAGGACCTACCCGTACCCGAAACTTGGCCGAAACTTGACCAAATCTCGACCATTATGTAATCATCTATGAGAGTTAATATAGACTTGGTTTTCCTTCTAAATTGTCATCTATGGGTCTTATTCCCTTTTTTCTTGCAAGATAATGTGGTATTAGCATATTTATAAAATTTTATTTATTTATTTATTATTATTATTTTTTTTTTATAATATATAATATATATAAAACATATATGGTGTTTCAACCAACGTTTTGGCCGATGTTTCCATTTTTGGGAGCTGACGCTTCTAAACGTACCCGTTTCGGAAACTACGAAATGTTTCGACGTTTCGTGCAACTTAGCCTCAAACCTTTGCTAGGGTTTTTTTGACTTCTGGAGCTTGAGGATGGCTCCTTGTGACCTTGGCTTAACCTTCTTGCCTTCCCTTCTTCAAGATCGAACTTGTAGAGGAAAAACCTAGATCTGCTGCAAAAACCCTAGCCTTCCTTCACACATGTGGGAGAGGAATAGCCCAAAACGAAGTCTTCTTCGTCCTCTTCCTTCTTCACTGCCTTCTTCTTCCTCTTCCTTTACTTGAATGAGTGAGAGATGGATGTGGTTCAAGGAGGTCGAGTTTCCTCCTTTATATAGGCTCTGCAAGGTGGACGTGGCTCCTCATTTTAGGCTGACTTGCCAGCGGCCAGGCTGACTTGGTCTTGAAGGGTATTTTGACACTTTTAAGGACAAATAATTTTCTTTACAAGTTACAATGTGCCCGAAGGGGTCTTCAACTTATGACAATGACTCTTTTGACTTCTTGACTTAGGACAAACTGTAGAAGCACTCAATGGGTGCTTGACCTATAAAATAAAAGACTTTGAGCATGAAACCCATGGTCCAAAAAATAATAATAATAATTTTTCTTTCATTTTAAAATTTACAAGAATAAAAAGTACATTTCATATTTATGAAGACCGAACCTAGTTACAATTTTTTCAACAGATTGCAATTCAAAACAAGACATGGTTAGATCAGTGTTGATAACATTGGCATCAGAAAAATATCAGTGAGGGTCCAAAAAACATTTTGTTAGAAACATTGGCGAAGAAACTGGCAACAATCAGCGAACTGTGGCGAACATTAAAAATACAATTTTTTATTTTTATTTTTTTTCAAAATCTGGAAAATAAAAAAATCAGAAAAAACCACAATTTTTTTTCAGGCCAAAAAAACCGCGAATTTTCAGCATATTACCAAAAAACCAAAAAATCAGCGATGTTATCAACACTGGGTTACAGTCGGTAGCCTTTTGTAAATAATGTATTTTGCAGTGTTGTGAAAATCACGATAATATCGCGATAAATTGAAATAGTCGTGATTTTTTCGTTGTCCCGATAAAATCGCGATAACTATACGAAATGATCGCCGGTTTTTTTTTTTTGCCGATTTTTATTGAATTTATCGCGATAATTTCGTTTTTATCGCGATAAAAAAGGAAATAATCGCCGGGGGTCGCGACAACGCCGTTTTATAACGTTTTTTGGGTTTTTTAATGAGCTCATTTGGACAGTCGCTCGCGGAGGGTAGAGGAGAGCTGGGAGACCAAGCTGGAGAGGGTTTTTAGCCAAATCTAAGTGCTTAGAGGAGAAAATCAAGAGGAGACCACAGATTTCTCCATAGAAATGGTATGTGGATTAATTTTTTTTTTTGTTTTCATTGTTTAAAAACATTGTTTTTGTATGTTTTTCATTGTTTTTGGTTGGGTAACTTGGTATGGGCACCATTTTTATTTTGTTTTCATTGTTTTTAAAGATTTTTTTGTATTTCTTCATTGTTTTGGGTTGAGTAACTTGGTATGACTATGGGAACCAAATTTATTTATTTATTTATTTCATTGTTTATGTTTTTTTCATTGTTTTTGCCATTTGGTTGGGTAACTTGGGTTTGGAATGGTTGGGTAATTTGTGTTTGAAACTTTGAACTTTGGAATGGTTGTTTTAGGTTGGGTAACTTGAATTTTCATTATACAATGTAAAAATTAAAAATTAAAATACTAAATTGTAATTTGTAAATTTGTAACTTGTAATTTTGTAAATTCTAAATTGTAATCTTTATTTTCCCATAGGTTCACAACTGCACCAAAACACCATTCAAGACTTCAAGTTTGCAACTTCAAAGTTCAAAAACAAATATGCCAAGGAAATTGGATCCTTTCTGGGAATATGGTGTACCTGATTCTCCGAATGATAGACTAAACTTGAGTTGCAAGTTGTGTGGCCACCCTATGTCCGGGGGGTTGTACAGGTTGAAGTTTCACCTTGCAAAAATCCCTGGAAAAGGTGTAGGGCCTTGTAAAAATACAACTCCTGAACTTATCCAAAGAGCCCTGAGAGCATTGGAAAATTTAGAGCAGACTAGAGAGGCCAAAGAAGAACTCAAAAGGCAACTTAAAAGGTCAGCTGAAGGAAGTGGGCCAAGTGGCACTGGTTCTACTGCAGCATCAACCAATCCGATAGTTGCATCATCATTTTTTGTTCCTCGAACCACACCTTGTTCACAACCATCTATCGGTTCAATGCTAAAAAGAACTGAGAAAGAAGAAGCTGACGAGTTGCTGCCACAATTTATCCTCTAGAGTGATATTCCTTTCAGCATTGTAAGGAATAATCCATTTTTCCAACCTGCTATTGATGCTATTGCTATTGTTGGCCCGGGGTACAAAATCCCTTATCATGATTTCAGAGGCCGGATTCTTCAAAATGAAAATTGTGACTGCACCCAAAGATTAGAGGATTTTAGGGCATCATGGGCACAAACAGGATGCACTGTTAGGTCAGATGGTTGGATTGACCAAAAGGGGAGAACCCTTATAAACTTCTTGGTTAGTTGTCTTAAGGGGACTATGTTTATCAAATCTGTTGATGCGTCTGCGCAAATCGAAGATGCAGAAACTTTATGTGATTTGCTAGATTTGTTTAATTTGGAGGGTGGGTGAACAAAATGTTGTCCAAGTCATAACAAACAATGTTGCAAATTATGTTGCTGCTGGTAGGATGCTTATGGACAGACATCCTACTTTATTTTGGACACCTTGTGCTGCACACTGTATTGATTTGATGTTGGAGGACATAGGAAAAATTCTCTTTGTCAAAGATATTGTTGATTCATCCAAAAGCATTACAAAATTTATATATAACCATACATCTGTACTTAGCTTGATGAGAAGATTCACCAACAACAAAGAGTTGGTGCGCCCCGCCATTACACGGTTTGCCACCAATTTCATATCTCTTCAATCCCTCTTGAATTTTATGTGGGATGTGAAGAGAATGTTTCTTTCAGAGGAGTGGCGTGTTTTGCCAATGAGCCACAAACCAGAGGGAGAGGCCGTATGTAGACTGGTTTCATACCAGGAAGACTTTTGGGCGGGAGTGCAGGAGGTGTGCGCCGTTACTGAACCTTTGGTAAAGGTTCTTCGGTTGGTTGATGGTGAGAAGCCCGCAATGGGCTATTTGTATGAAGCCATGGACAGGGCCAAAGAAGCCATTCGAGCCTACTATGATAAGGGAGATGATGGGTTTCAGAAACAACTCCTCCTATGGGGAGTGATTGATGAGTGATGGAACAACACACTCCATCGTCCCATTCATGCTGTTGGGCTGTTTCTGAACCCTGCATTTTCTTATGCATGTGGGTTTGATTTTGATGCTGAGATCATGGATGGATTCTTATCCTGTGTCCAGAAGATGGTGCGATCTCCAGAACAACGTATAAAGATCTCTAAACAAATTGAGACATATAGGATGGCAGCTGGCACATTTGGCTTTGAGATGGCTGTCAATGATAGGACGATTAAAATTCCAGGTATTTTTTAGTTGTAACTTTGTTTCAAATTTCATTGTCTCTTCAAATTCCATTTTTTTCTTATGTTTATTTAAAATTTTATTTGTAATTTTGTTGTAGATGCATGGTGGAAAATGTATGGTGGTAGGGTACCCCTTCTGCAAAAGCTTGCCATTCACATCCTTAGCCAAACATGTAGCTCCTTAAGATGTGAGCGCAACTGGAGTGTATTTGAAAAACTACACAACAAGAAGCGCAACAGGTTAACACTTAAACATTTAAAATATTGCAAATTTCCAAATAAATTTTTGAATTCATTAAGCAATATTTTTTTTATAATTATTAATTATTATTTCATGATATTTGTACAGGTTGAAGTCCCAGCGACTTAATGACATGGTCTACGTCTACTACAACCTTCGATTGTGGGTGAGGCAACTTGAGAGGACACCTGATGTGGATGCCATTTCATTGGATGGGATTGACACCATTGCTGCATGGAGGGTTGAGGCCGAGAGGCCTTTTATGGAGTCTGCTGATGATTGGTTAGTGTAGGAGGAGGAGCAGGAGGAGGAGGAACAGGAGGAGGAGGTGACACCACCTGCCCGGGCTACCACTGCCACTAGCAGAGGACGTGGTCTACTTCCTATACCTCCTACTTCTAGTTCTTAAGCTTCTAGAGCACATCAGACTCCACTGCCATCTCCACTAGCTTGGGCACCAACATCTACATCTAGAGGGAAAGGGAAAGCTGTGGCATTTTCTCACAAGAGGGGCAGAGGAAATCAATAGGATTAGACTTTCATTTTATTGTATATGACGTTATGACATGATGAGATACATTATCATATTTTTTGTTGATATTTTGAGGCTGAGTTGGGACTCAGGAGTCAGGACTTACTATTCAGGACATGATTCAATGTTATGTGTGATTTTAGCGCTAGAAATGATATTAAACATCTTATGTATTAGTTTTTTTATCATATTTGTGTCAAAGTATTTATTTTATGTTGTAGATGGTTTAGATATTAAAAAAATTGGAAAAAATGGCAATTGGATACTGACTGATGCTAATGCCTTTTGGATTTATAGATTGAATTGCTAATTATGTCTTTACAGCTTTTTTTTGATACACCAGGTATCATGCGCAGTAGTTCTGGCCGCTTTTACAGTGTGGATGTCACACAACGCACTGAAAGTGCATGGAGATCATTATTTCTCTATGATGTACTACTAGTAATGATTGATGCTCATCGGCATCTTGCAAAGTATGTATTTTCTATGGAGTTATTGTTTTCTTTTTTTCTGTTCACATATTGGTCAAGGTTTTGCATGTTTTACAATCTGCTGTTTGTTTCCTTTTGCTTTCAAATTACATTGTGCTAACATATCTCAGTCCTTGAATTAAAGATCCAACTTAATGTATTGCATTCTGACATTACATCTTTTATGGGAGTGTTGAAGTCTGATGCTGGAAATGCTTTTGTCTCATACTAGGTTGCATGAAATGTGGAAATGGGTATAGTGTGGAAATGTACCTCTCAAAACTCTGGGAACGAGGAATCACAATATTTAAAAATATGAAAAATATAAATATTACAAAAAATAGTTTTTTGTTTTTAAAACTAATTCTTGTCTTCAATATTGTAATAAAGTGATCAAGAAAATGAAAATAATAGACAAATGCAATTTTACTGGATTTAGCCATCTTAGCCCCATATCTGGATATGTTTCATCAAGGAATTGGTGTTTCAAACTGGATTCGACAAATATTTTTAAGGACCAGTTGCTGGTTTTAGGATACAGATCCTGTTGCTTAGGAATCAGATCTTGAAATACTATTCATTTTAAAATTTAAGGGAAATGGTTCCCATTGGAGGAACCAATTCCTAAAGATCAGGAATCAGTTCCTCCAATGTCAACAATTTCCTGTCTCCATGATGAAAATCAGGTAAAAACCAAAAAAAATGAAAAAGAGGATGAGAAAAGATGAAGAATCATTTGAGAATCCATGATATTATAGAAGTAATTAGATCTTGGCTATAGTTGAACTGAGGATACGACATTGCATATAGGAATTGGTTGTAAATGGAGATGGAAGGTGTTGTCATGGAATGTTCGTTTCAGAAAAAAATGGTTTCTATTATTTAATCCTATTAGTATAGGAGAGAAACTCTTGTCCAAGTTGGCTTAATTGGTTCCCATCTAATTAACGTCATTAGCTCAACAACAAGGAACTTATTGAGGATAGAATGGTTTCGGCAAGTTGACATTGGACAACAGTGCAAATGTTCTTTGGAAGTGCCAAGAGTCATAAGGGTGCAAGTGATTGTGATAATATTTATTTTCAGATTAAGGCACCGACAGATCACAAGCTTCTAGGCTATAAACATCCAACCCAATGAAATATCTTTAAACGTGACAATCAACTCTTTAAGACAAGCATGGAGCTTTCTAGTGGTGGTAATTTGGGGAAGGGTCCATAATGAGATGATTCTGGACTTTTGGGACATGTTTTTTTCCTTTTGTAAAGACCTTGATTCTATGTAAAATCCAGTGTTACAAGAGTCTACGATCACTCACGATTCCAACTTTGATCTTCAACCAAACGAGCTGATCTGAATCTTGGCGACGCGGGTTTGACTCGTGATTTCGGCAATTTGTAGAGGACTCAACGAGCCACTCAGATTCTTTGTTTAAAAGCTGGCAGAGTTTTATTTTGTGGTTTCGCTTACGCTTCTTGCCGCTTTCCGTGCTTGGAGCTTGCTTTCATTTCTTCTTGCCATTTCGATAAAACGAAACCCTTTCTCTAATTCGTCAAGGTCGTGATGGGTTTTGCTAGTCAGATTCATGTATACAGTATTAGGCAATCAACTTCATGTACTAGGGAACGTCTTTAGCATTGGTCGACTTACTCGTCTTACCAAACTATGATGTTTTCCGGGTTTTTTTATGCCTTAGGTCTAGCCATGCCACCTTTCCCCCGCCTTAAGAGTCACCTAAGTGAACTACAGGTCCGCTTACCAATCACAAACTTCTTGCCCTGATGCTCATGCCAATAGCTATTGACTTGGCTGCAATACATACATATTTGTGGCTACTCCCCGATGGTCGAGCAATGTTCTTTTCGTTTAAAAATATCATTTTGAATAAAATAAACTGGTTGTAGTATGTTAAAGTTCTATATTGTTTTGAATAAAAGCAAATTGTCGCTGAATGTTGGAACTTTACAAGGACCTATAATAATGAAACAATTCCTTAAATTCATTTGTTTTTGCTGAATGTTGGAACTTTACAAGGACCTATAATAATGAAACAATTCCTTAAATTCATTTGTTTTTGTCAAGTGTATAAGATCTGCCAATGGGGATAACACACTACCAACCTAAACTTAACACAATTTAGAAATCATGCTATTGTAACCCCAAGTAAGATTTTATCAGGGATGCTACTGTAACCCAAAGTAAGGTTTTAGGAGGTCCACGGTGTTGGCTGACAAAAACTTGGAAGTTCCTCGTCTTGTTTGAATCTTTGTATGTGTTTTTTGTTATGAATTTAAAATTCATAAAAAAATATTTATGTATGATTTAATTAATTAAATAATAAAGTATAAATCAGTGTTGTGAAAATAATCGCGATTAAATGAAAAAATTGCGATTTTTTCCCTTTGCCGATAAAATCGCGATAGATAAACGAAAAAATCGCCATAATTTTTTTTGTTTGCTGATTTTTATTGAAAAAATCGCGATAAAAACGAAAAAATCGCGGAGGGTCGTGACAGCATGATTTTATAAACTTTTTTTGGGTTTTTCATGTGCTCATTTGGACAGTCGCGCGCGCAGAGGGAGGAGGAGCTCTTGGAGACCAAGCTGAAGAGGGTTTTTAGCCAAATCTAAGTGCTTAGAGGAGAAAATCAAGAGGAGACCACCGATTTTTCCATAGAAACAGTATGTGGATTATTTTTTTTTTTGTTTTCATTGTTTAAAAACATTGTTTTTGTATGTTTTTCATTGCTTTTGGTTGGGAAACTTGGTATGAGCACCATTTTTCTTTTGTTTTCATTGTTTTTAAAGATTTTTTTGTATTTCTTCATTGTTTTGGGTTGAGTAACTTGGTATGACTATGGGAACCAATTTTTTTTTTTTTTTGTTTTTTTTTTTTTTTCTAAACATTGTTTATGTTTTTTCATTGTTTTTGCCATTTGGTTGGGTAACTTGGGTTTGGAATGGTTGGGTAATTTGTGTTTGAAACTTTGAACTTTGGAATGGTTGTTTTAGGTTGGGTTACGGGTAATTTGGATTTTCATTGTACAATGATACAATCATCAATGTAAAAATTAAAAATTAAAATACTAAATTGTAATTTGTAAATTTGTAACTTGTAATTTTGTAAATGCTGAATTGTAATCCTAATCCTTATTTTCAATTTATCCCATAGGTTCACCACTGCACCAAAACACCATTCAAGACTTCAAGTTTGCAACATCAAAGTTCAAAAACAAACATGCCAAGGAAATTGGATCCTTTCTGGGAATATGGTGTACCTGATTCTCCGAATGATAGAATAAACTTGAGTTGCAAGTTGTGTGGCCACCCTATGTCCGAGGGGGTGTACAAGTTGAAGTTTCACCTTGCACAAATCCTTGGACATGATGTGGGGCCTTGTACAAATACAACTGCTAAACTTATCCAAAGAGCCATGAGAGCATTGGAAACTTTAGAGCAGACTAGAGAGGCCAAAGAAGAACTCAAAAGGCAACTAAAAAGGTCAGCTGAAGGAAGTGGGGCAAGTGGCAGTGGTTCTACTGCAGCATCAGCTAATCCGGTAGCTGCATCATCATTTTTTGTTCCTCAAACCACACTTGGTTCATAGCCATCTATCAGTTCAATGCTAAAAAGAACTGAGGAAGAAGAAGCTGACAAGTTGCTGGCAAAATTTCTCCTCTGGAGTGATATTCCTTTCAGCATTGTAAGGAATAATCCATTTTTCCAACCTGCTGTTGATGCTATTGCCAGTGTTGGCCCGGGGTACAAAATCCCTTCTTATTATGATTTCAGAGGCCGGATTCTTCAAAATGAAAAGCGTGACTACACCCAAAGATTGGATGATTTTAGGGCATCATGGGCACAAACAAGATGCACTGTTATGTCAGATGGTGGGACTGACCAAAAGGGGAGAACCCTTATAATCTTCTTGGTTAGTTGTCCCAAGGGGACTATGTTTACTCAAATTTTGACTGGAAACACTCGTTGGATGCAAAATTTGGTTCCTCACCCGAAGAGTGCCCATGTTGCATACTTTCGATGGACCCCGCTACACGAAAAATGAGAAATACATGATGGACCCTGCAATCATGTTTTTTCATGTATTTCTCATTTTTCATGTAGCAGGGTCCATCGAAAGTATGCAACATGGGTACTCCTTGGACGAGGAATTAAATTTTGCATCTAACGAGTACTCCCGCTCGAAATTTGAGTAAAACCTTAGGGAGATAAGTTGAAAATACGAGTTGAAAAAGTAGTTTTAGTATTTTATTATTTTTTAATCTTTTTACTCCAAAAATGGTGAATCATCCCCCATGGTTGACATCATCATCTTGAATCCTATTGGTTCTTATAAAGTTTATTTTGGTTGTACATTTTTCTTAGGAGGCCCATTTTAGACCTCAAAATTCCCCTAGTGTTTTCAAAATTGGAAAAAATGGATTTTTGAATAAATCGAGAAAAATAGGGAAAGAAAGGCTTAAGAACTTTTGAAAATTGCATGAGAAACCATCAAACACCAACAAACTTTCAAAGCTAGAGAAAAGCACAACCTGTCCGTCCTCATTCAATTTGTTTCGGAAGACCCATTTCGTTCCAATAACATTTTTATCCTTTGGTCGTGGAACCAATTCCCAAGTGTCGTTCTTCTCAATTTGATCCAGTTCTTCATTCATAGCTGCTATCTAGTGTTCATTTTGACTAGCTTATTCGAAATTGCTCGGCTCAAAAGTCGCTAAAAGGGCAAGATGGGCTTGCTGTGATGAATGGAGCTGTCGACTTCTTATAGTTCCAATTCCTTCATTCATGTTGCCGATGATCTGATTTGACGGATGATTCTTTTGAACCTTTTGGAGAAACTTCTTGTACATCCTGTTGATCATTTCTTATTTCTTCTTGGTTGATTAGTGTTTCTTTTCATTGGTCTTGTTCTGGAGCTTCTTCTTCATCCTTCATAGATTCTACCTCAAGCCCCTCATATTTGCTTGAAGAGACAATCTCATTGTTATCCTTTAGAACATAGTCTTCGTCAAAAGTAACATTTATACTTTCAACTATTTGTTTTTGCCTCAGATTGTAGCATCGAGAAGCCTTTCTTATGCACAAATAACCAACGAAAATACCTTTGTCAACACGGGAATCGAACTTGTCCAATTTTTGGTCTTCTCTTTTGGTGTAGCATTAACTTCTAGATATTTTATAGTATTTGACGTTAGCTGGTCTTCCTTTCCATAGTTCGTACGAGTCATGTTACAATTGTTCGTGAGCAAGCCTCTGTTTATAATGAATACGACAGTATCAATTACTTGAACCCAGAATTTATGATCTAAGTTTGAGTCTTTTAACGTGGTTCTAGCCATTTCCTGTACGGTTTTGTTTTTTCTTTTAGCTACTCCATTATGTGGTGGTGTTTTGGTTGTCAAGAATTGCCTTTTTATTCCATGTTCATCACAATATTTTTGAAATGCTTTGGACGTGAATTCTTTGCCATCTGTTGAAATTTGGTACCGGAGGACAGGTGGTTCCCTTAGGCTTTGATCTTTGGCCTAGGGAAAAGTGTCCAAAAGATTTTAATTTTTCTCCTAAAGTGACTTTATAATTTTTTATAAAGTTAAAATCTAATTTAAAAGTGACTTTAAGTGATAAAGTTACTAAAGTCTAATTTTAAAGTGATTTTAATAAAGTTAATGTAAAATTAGAAAGGAAAAGTGACTTTGGAAATAAATGACTAAGTGGGTCTTTATTAAAGTGGGGTGAATTAAAAAATAAAAAGTGAGATTTAAAAGTGCATTTAATCTCAGCCATTGATCTCAATCTATTTCAGCCATTGGATTTAGAGATCACCCAAAAGTCAACTTGGATCACCCAAAAGTCACTTGGAGTTACATTAAAGGAGGAAAATGAGGAAAACATCATTCATTCTTTCATGAGCAGATTGGGAGAAGGAGAGCAAGAGAGCAAGGGAGATTTCTGGACAAGAAGGAGAAAGAGGCAGCAGTTTGGCACACATACCAGGCAGCTCTTCAGCAAAATCAGAACAGCAGAAAGACAAGCAGAACAGCAGCAAGAACAAGCAGAAAAGCTGATTTTTTGATGAAAACTGAGAAGTTTCCAGGTGGTCCGTTGGGCTGAAAACGGATAAGTTTGCTTGCTGAAAAAATTATTTTGCTGTAATTTTTTGCTGAAATTTTCTTGCTTAAAAAAACATTTTTCAGAAATAAAAAAGAGCTCTCAAACTGGTTTTCCCCAAGAGTTGTAGGGGGTTTTTCCAGGGTCACGTTGACCAAAAATATCAGTGTTTTAATGTGTTTTAATGGCTGTTTATTACTGCTGATTTTTTATTTCTGCAATTTCCAGCATTCTGTAAATTTTCCAGAATTTGTGTTTTCAGCAAATTTATTTTTTCCAGCCTGTTGAATGTATGTTTATGGGAAAGGGCATTTAACTACATGGGAGAAATAAGGAGAAACTGAAAACCGGGGTGGGAAAACCGAAATTTTAACATGGTATCAGAGCTTGAGTGCTGAAGGGCAGTTTGGGACAGCAAAAGAGAAAAATTACAGCTGCTGATTTTTCACTCAGAAAATTCCAGCAAGCTGATTTTCATAAACAACAGGTTTTATCTTTACTACAACAGTGCTATTTTTCAGTTTTAGGACACAGGATGTCATTTGGATTGAGGGTGGAGGATAGGTTGGATGGACATACAAATTACAGCGTTTGGAAGGAGAGAATGTAGAGTATCTTTGAGGAGGCAGAAGTCTAGGATACCATGGTGCATACCACACAAACCCTTGTTGTTGTGCCTACTGATGCTACTCAATTGGCTGCTTATAATAAAAAGAACAACAAAGGTAAGAGGCTGATTCTAGATGGAATCAAAGACCATTGCATTCCTCATGTGAGAGGAAAGAGCAATGCCCATGAGATGTGGACAACATTGTCCAATCTCTACCAGAGTACCAACGAGAACCGGAAAATGGTTCTGAAGGAAAAACTGAAAAACATTAAGATGGGCAATGATAGTGCAGCTGGATATCTCACTAAGATTACTAATGTGAGAGATGAGTTGGCAGCGATTGGAGAGGCCATTCCACCCACTGAGGTTGTGCGGATTGCGGTAAATGGCCTCCGCCATTCATGGATGAACTTTGCTGATGGGGTTTGTGCACGTGAGACCCCCTTCTCACATGGGAGAGGTTTGGGGATGATTGCATTCAGATAGAGATCAGGAAAGGTCAGCTTGGGGCAGCCAAGCCAGTTGAGCAGGATGAGGATGTAGCACTGATGGCAGGAGGCAAGAAAGGCAAAGGGAAGAAGCAGGCTTCCACAAGCAGTGGTGGGGGCAAAGGCAAAGGTAAAGGTAAACAGGTACACACAGAAGGACTATTCCAAGGTGAAATGTTGGAATTGTCAAAAGATGGGACACTATGCAGTTGTGTGTCCGGAGAAGAAGAAGAAGAAGGGGAAGGACCAGAGTTTGGCAGCTTCAGCAGAGATTGAGGACTTTGCAGGTCGTTTTGATCGGGAGTTTGCGTTCACTATGTGTGAGTCCTCTAGTGCAGGATCACCTGCCATATAGGTTCAGAGGGAGCATGCTTTTCCCTCGATTAGCGGAGCATCTACAGGTATCTGGTATGTAGACAGTGGGGCTTCACGTCATATGACAGGAGTTCGTGAGTACTTCTCAGAGCTTTCAGAGAGTGACACTGATGTAGAGGTAGTACTCGGTGATGACAGAGTTGTTAGAGCAGTCGGGGTGGGGACACTGACATTTCAGAGGGAGTCCAAACCTCCCTTGAAAGTGACAGAGGTTCTTTATGTGCCAGGGATGAGGAAGAACCTCATATTTGTCTCAGCTTTGGAGGACAGAGGATATGAGGTACTGTTCAGAGGAGGACAAGTGTTGATGTATCCCAGGGGCGCTCCAACTGAGTCAGTTAGAGTGATAGGTGTGCGCCATGCAAAGGTGTACAGGTTTGCATTCCAGCCCCTTTTGGCATTGAGTAGTAGTACCGACAGCAGAGCTAGCAGTTTTGAGCAGTGTGAGATTTGGCACCTCAGGATGGGACATATGTATCATGGAGCCTTGAGGACCTTGCGGGAGATCACTACAGGCATGGCAGATTTCAGTACTGATCACTTTGATACTTGTAGAGGATGTGCTATGGGCAAGTTTGCCAAATCCCCTTTTCCTAGTAGTGACAGCAGAGCGACTGGGATACCTGATTTGATACATTCTGATGTGAGCGGTCGGATGTCTCATGTTTCCTTGAGTGGATATGAGTATTATGTTTTATTCATTGATGATCACTCCAGGAGGACCTGGATTTATTTCTTGAAGACCAAGAGTGAGGTCTTCAAGCGGTTTTAGGAGTTCAGAGCTCTTGTGGAGACATAGATAGGTCGGAAGATCAAGTCCCTGAGGTCGGACAATGGAGGAGAGTACACCCTTGGAGAGTTTGTTGACTATTGTGCGGAGGCAGGCATCAGGAGGGAGTTCACTGTTCCTTACAACCCCCAGCAGAACGGGTTTGCGGAGAGGAAGAACAGATCCATCATAGGGGCTGCCAAAGCCATGTTACATGATCAGGGGTTGCCATTGTTTTTGTGGGCAGAGGCCTGCAACACAGCTGTTTACTTGCAGAACATGAGTCCGCATCGTGCCTTGGGGCACATGACTCCGGAGGAGGCTTTCTCTGGGAAGAAGCCTGATATTGGTCATCTTCATATCTTTGGATGCATTACATACTCCTATATATCCAAGGAGAAGAGGACCAAACTAGAGCCCACCGCAGAGAAGGGTATCTTTGTGGGCTACAGTGAGACCTCAAAGGCCTTTCGGATTTACATTCCTGCACAGAGGAGAGTTGTTGTCAGACGGGATGTGAAGTTCGAGGAGGACAGGGCCTTTAGGAAATACGGGAGTTAGAGTATCTGGATCAGCCAGACCCTCAGCAGCAGTTGAGTCAGTCGCAGGGATCCAGTGGGCAGGGATCAGGAGGATCCAGAGGTACATCTATGACAATGCCAGGTTCGTTAGTGAGCAGTGGTTCGACGAGCCAGAGGGGTGGTGCTCTGGGTAGCATGCAGAGCAGTCCACAGAGAAGTTCACTAGGGAGTCCACTGATGGACAGTTCACACGGTACCTCAGCTTCTACAGGTTCAGGTGCAGGCAGGAGGACAGCAAGACAGACAGTCAGGAGTTCAGGCTACTGATTGTGATGAGGAGGAGTTTCATTCTCCTATGGGAGAAGCATGCTCAGGGAAGAGGAAGCCCAAGTGGCTTCAGGACACCTTGAGAGATGCCACATCTGTTTCTGAGCCGAAGAGGCCGGTCAGAGAGAGTAGACCACCTGAGAGATTTTGTAGCTATATGGCGATGGTTACCAGCATCCTTGACTCTGAGCCTTCTAGCTATGAGGAGGCAGCTAGCCCGCAGGTCTGGAGAGAGGCCATGCAGGAGGAGTATTCTTCTATCATGAAGAATGATGTTTGGGAGGTAGTGCCGAGGCCTAAGGGCAAGTCCGTGGTTACTTCCAG
>APFE030063625.1:0-32266 GCA_000404065.3 Pinus taeda
AGAATCCGGCCACACATACCAGACACTCTTGGAGGGTCAGCATGTTCCAGATTTTCACCTCCAAGATGCCCTTTTATGCCACCTGGGTCACCTTTGTGTTCCTTCCAGCGAGCGTGCCAAGATGATTTGGGAAGCACACTACAGCCGGGCTGCTGGGCATTTCGGGGTTGAGAAAACGGTGGCAGTGCTGCAAAAGTATTTCTATTGGCCGAATCTTCGATAGGATGTTGGGAAGTACATCAAATCATGTACTGCCCGTGCCATTGCCAAACTGACCATCAAGAAGCAAGGCCTCTATGCCCCACTGTCTACCCCTAGTCGACCTTGGTAATCCATCTGCATGGATTAGATGTCAGGCCTTCCTTCCACTAAGCATGGAAATGACTGTGTTTTTGTGGTCGTTGACAGGTTCTCAAAGATGGCCATTATGGCGGCCTGCAAGAAGAATATCACAACAAAAGCCACTGCTAAACTCTTTCCAACGAGTGTGGGTGCACTTTGGGATCCCACAGTCTATCATCTCAGATCGAGACAGTCGGTTTCTCAGCACATTTTGGTCCAGTCTCTGGTCAATGCTGGACACCAAACTCATGAAGTCCACAGCCTTCCATCCTCAAACTGATGGCCAGACGGAGGTTGTCAATAGGATGATTGTGCACATTCTGTGCATGTATAACTCAAAGCATCCATGCACATGGGACGAGAGCCTCCCCTATGTTCAACACAGCTACAACCGAGCTCTTCACAACTCGACTGGCCACAGCCCTTTTCAGGTGGGCTTGGGATTCCAGCCATTATGCCCCATTGATGTGGCCATGCCATTTGCAGCTACTCACACAGATTCAGGTCATGTCCAATCTGAAACAAATAAGGCAACCAGCTTCATTAAGCACATCCAACATATTCGCCAGCAGGTCCATGACATTCTGGAGAAATCAAATGCCAAGTACAAGCAACGACATGATCAACATCGGGTGCCACACAAGTTTCAGGTGGGTGAAAAAGTCTGGTTGCATTTGCAAAAGGAACGCCTTACTGGAGCCTATCAGAAATTGAGACCACTTCGATATGGTCCTTACACCATTACTAAGGCTGTGGGAGACAATGCATTTGAGCTCAACATTCCCCCATTCCTTGGCCTGCATCCAGTATTCAATGTGGACCGCCTTCGGCCATACTTTCCACCATTGCTAGACACATCCGACATTGCAGAACAACTGACACCCACAGAATTAAATCCAGATTGCATGGAACAAGCTGCAACTGATCGGATCATGGCACACAGATCAAGAACAATCGCCAACATAATATCCAACTGTATCAAGTTGTCAAAGCAGGCCAATTCCTTCACTAGGGCAAGTGGCTCACCAGGGACCAAGTTCAACAAAAGTTTCCTCATCTCATGGAGGAACTCAACACAATGGGTACAATTTCTTCCTAAGGGGGGAGGAATGATCCAGGTGGATATTGATGGCCACCTGCCAAGTCCATCTAGACCCCCATCATTATTTCTCTCAACATTTTCAGTTTCCTTAATTGTAGCACAACTTACTATTTTTAGTAGTTTTTCGGGTCCTGAACTTCCGGAGCCATTTTGAGGCCCTAAACGACATTTTTCGGGAAATCTAGGGGCAACATGGGTCCATGGACCGATATTTCCCTTCCCAGAGTGGTACTTCTTGGATAGATATTTGTAACGAGCTATCATATGCGTCAAACGGAGATCATATGCCAAAGTTACGACCCCGGGAAATTGATGTACCAATTTACCCAAACAGGGCCCACAATTTGGCATTTCATCTAGGTTTTGGGATGTGAAGGGTTTTTAATTGTTTCTCAACAATATATAGGCCTCTGAGCCTCATTGTAACATAGTTCAGAGGCATGTAGTCACCACATCTCTTCTCAGAGATAAGCTACCATCGCCCTAGCTGGTTTATTTCCATATCTGGTTGTTACTAAGCATATTTCGGTATTTTCCATTAATGAAATGAAGCATTGTTTCCACTGCATCTTTGTGTATATGGTTATCTCTGTATTTTGTTGCGTGCCTGTTTAAATCTGGATCACCCATGGGCGTGCCCAACCTACTATGTCAACAAACGTTTAGAACAAAAACGAGGAAAGAAGAGGTTAGTCATAAACTATAAAGCTCTAAATGCTGCCCTTTCTCCTCTCAGGTATCCTCTTCCAAACAAAGAAATATTGTTAGCTAGAATTTCCCATGCTAGCATTTTTAGCAAATTTGATTCGAAGAGTGGATTTTGGCAAATAGGAATTGTTACAAGTGACATATTCAAAACAACATTTGTTGTCCCAAACAGACAATATCAGTGGATAGTTATAACCTTTGGTTTAAAGAATGCACTGTATGAAAGAAAGCATCAATATGGATGGAAAATAATATAATGATCAAATATGGATCATGAATCCTATAAATATCCTACCTATTGTCAAACTTGACACATGTTCAAGCTATTTAGGTTGCTCAATATGTTTAGATTGTCCAGGTGGTCCTAATGATTTCACAACACCCTTTGTAATAGAATGCTTAGCAAATTGTTTCGTAGTATTACCTAAATCTAGGATGTATTGATCAAGTAGTCATTCTTATGGACCTAATTATAAATCACATTTATCTGTATCACCTTTTCCCTCTATCAATCCTTGATACCCTTCCCCTACTAATACATGGACTAAAAAATATAGGGCTTGTCTCTGAGATGAAAGGTTCATAAAATTCGACCTCCTTAATATGTACACAAAAAATAGATGATTGAGGGGATGCTGGATTCTTTAGATTTGTTTTATTTGATTCTTTATTCTTAGATGTTTCTTCTCTAGCAGATGATTCAACTTCATCTTTTGAGATGATCTCTTATATATATGTTACTCTACCCAAATTTTGATTCTTCCTCTTCATCCCTTGTCCTCTTCTACCTACACGGTTAGTTTCTTTTGGGGCATCATATTTTTCTTCTTCACTATTCATGCAATGCAATCCTATCTTCCCTGACTACTCATGAGGTCAAGCCCACTTTAGTATGTTGAAGTGATGTGCAAGTTCTTACCTCTCATCTTATTGCGTAAAAACCTCAGAGTCAGGAACACATGTACCACCCTTTCTATCAAAGCATGAAAACAAGATAGTCACATATATGCACCTCTAATAGCCTCCCCAAAAATGACACCAAAATGTTGGGTGGATCAATTTTCCTTTTAATTCAAAATAACCAATCTAACTCACATGTAAATTTTCAATCTAGGTAGGCTTTTTGTTTTGAGGCTACTATGCGAAGTATATGCAGGAACAAATGGTAACTGGCACTAACAAAAACTCAAAACCAATGATTGTAAGTATCACTCTCAACATTACATCGCACATATTGTTACACTCCAAAGATTTCTCACACTTTGAAAATGAAAGAAGCACACATTATAGAATCAATGACACTCTGTCATACTATCACTCATATTTGAAAAGAAACAACACTCCTAGAAACCAACGAACACTAAAAAATGGTTGAAACACCCATTCAATTAAATAAATAAATCAAAGAACTATAAGAAAAAGAAAATAGCCATCGCACTTAAGAAAGGTCCGCCCTAGGACCTATGTTGTTACACAATGGTAAAGGTTACAATCCCACAACTATTAATGCATGAACAATATTTGTATCAGTAACTGTAAATCACACATAAATCATAAATGAGAGAATTTATATGTTGCTACAATACCTTGTAGAAAACTCTTATAGATTCATAATCTCATGCAATTTACTAAAGCACAGGATAAGAATCTACTTCTACATTCAACCAGCAGAAGCCAATAGATTGATGAAAAAAATATGAACAAGAAGAAGATAAATCAATGGCATGTAACACAAAATGTGTCTAGGGAAAGCCACAGCTCAAAACCTCGATATCTGTTTTGCATATATTAGAAATATGAGTGAAGATACAAAGATTTTCTCACTAGAACAATTCCACACAAGTATGCTCAACTCTCGCAGCTCACAAGCTAGCTCTTGGCCAACACTTAGCAAATTCTACAGCTCTCCAAGCCCCTAATCTCTTGCGTAATTACTGCGATGAATATCTCGTAATTAAATGGAATTCATGCTTCCAAAATTCCGCAATCCAAACATAGATCAATCTCTAATACATGCATGATATTTACACTCCAGTAAATAATACAACTAATAGCACATTGTCCCTGCAATCTAGTCTCAACTGGGTCTTTCTCAGAATCGACATGAATGAGTTTCTGATGAGGGAATCTTCACTTAGCTAGAGTGACACTTGTGGATGCACTAGTGCACCAACTGACTGTTAACTCTCTATTAGTTCCACAAATAGTTTGGAACTAATTTAACTGTACTTAACTCAGTAAACTAAGTGATCTAATTTCCAACTCCATTTAAACTCATACTAGACCCCTAAAACTTAGGGAGAACATATACATGACTACAAAAAGACTTCCAACTCGAAATTCCTAAGCTAATTAAGTTAATTAAACTTAGTTAACTATTTACAAGCTACTATAAGAATAGAATTCTATTTGAATTCTCAGTTTTATTCAAGGACAAATTAAAATGGAATTTCTTGCTTCCATTTCTCAACACTCCCTCTCAACAAGAGAGGGATTATCAGCTACCCCGATCCTGTCTCTGTGAAAGTCGAATATACACATTGATAATGCCTTTGTCAAAACATCAATATCTTTCTCCTCCATGGGAATGTACTCTGACAACATAATTCACCTCAATAAAAAATATCTAAGATGATGATATCGGATATCAATATGCTTGGACCGATCATGAAAAAATGGATTTTCAAAGAGTTTAATACAACTCTGATTATCGCGGTAAATCATAGTTGGATCTATCTGCTAACCAAATAAACCAACCAAGATCTTCCTCATCCAGATTGCCTCACATGCTGCCTGACTCACAACCATGTATTTTGCCTATTTCAAATTGAGTGCAACTGATCTTTGTTTTCTGTTGTACCAAGAAATTGCCACTGACCCAATAGTGAAGATCCCTCCTGATGTTCACTTCATGTTGGATGGACTCCCTGCCCAATCTGAATCAGTGAAGCCTTGAAGCTTCACTCTCTTTGTCCATCTGTACCATAACCCATATTCAGAAGTGCCCTGAGGTATCTCAACAGATGCTTTGTCACCTTCCAATACAACTTAGTAGGCCTAACCATCGCTTGACTAAACTTGTTAAGTTTATAGCACAAATCTGTTAATGTGTTCACCAAGTACATGAGTGAACCCACAATCTTCCTATAAATAGTAGATTCCACTACATCCCCTGAAGTAACATCCTCCTTCCTCCAGTTACCTGTTAGAGGAGTCTCCATGGGTTTTCTACTTTCCATGTGGAATCTCCTGAGTATCGCGTTGGCATACTTGCCCTGAGACACAAACAACTCCCCATCTCCCTGCCATACCTCCATGCTAAGAAATTAATGCATGAGCTCCATGTCCTTCATCTCAAACTCTCCTGTAAGGTCCTCCTTGCAAGACTTGATCAGCTGATCATCACCTATCAGTATGAGATCATCAACATAAAGTATAATGATCAATAGTTTACCTTCCACCACTATGTGGTACAAGTTCACATCCGCTTCACTCTTTGTGAAGCCCAACTTGGTGAAGTAGCTATCTATCCATGTGTATCAAGCATGAGATGCTTACTTCAACCCATACAACACTCTCTTGAGCCAACACACATGCGACTCACGGTCAAAGGTCTCAAAACCTTCAGGATGCTCTATGTACACCTCTTCCTCAATCATGCCATTAAGGAAGGTTGTCTTTACATCCATCTAATGTATCTTCCAACCCATCTATGATGATAGTGCCAATATAGATCTGATTGAAGAGTACCTTGCAACAAGAGAAAACGTCTCATCATAGTCAATCCCCTCTACCTATGAGAAGCCACAAGCCACAAATATAGGCTTATGATTCTCCACACTACCATCTGCAGCTTTATTTACCTTGTAAAGCCATCAGGAGCTCACCATTGACTTGTACTCTAGTATCGGGACCACATCCCAAATTTGTTACAAACTATGGAGTCATACTCCTCCACTATGGCATCAACCCAAATTGAATTCTACACTTCTTCCTTAAAGGAAGATGACTCTGTCACAACACATTTGCCCATAAGAGCCATGTATTGAGTGTACCCCTTAGGTGACCTCCTCTGCCTGCGTTGAGATTTGGGTGCTCCCAAATTCTCCCATGCATCATACAACAATATGTCAACCTCTCTACTGCAATTTCTTCCCTCTTTGGAAGACTTTGCTTGAGTGGATGTCTCTACTCCCAGATCCTCTGCATGTGGCTGCTCCACAACAATCTGAGGCTCGTTAATGTTAGGAGCTAAAATATCCTCATTCACATGTAGCTCAATCTCCCTCTCAAGGGAAACTCGCATGACCTTCTCCTCATTGAATCTGACATCCCTACAAACCACTATCATCCTATTGGTCAGAAACTACACCAGATAGTTGTGAGGTGTATAAGTGTACCCCACAAATATCTCCAACTCTACTCTCAGCTCAAGCTTCTTTCGTGCATCTTTGGTCACATGGAAATATATCAAAGACCCAAAATTCTTGAAGTGACCAACATCAGGCCTCTTACCAAAATAAGCCTCCTCTGGTGTCTTCATCTCAAGTATCTTATGTGGACTACGTTCTGAACATAAACCATTATGTTGCATGCCTCATCCCACAAGTGTAGTGGTAGGCCTTGATCACGTAACATCGCCCTTGTTTCCCCTATTATGCATTTGTTCTTCCTCTCATCCACCCCATTCTGCCGAGGGTTATGGGGTGTCGTCAACTCCTGTTCAATCCCTTCTGTTGCACAAAAGTTCTTAAACATGTTTGAGACATACTCACCATTGTTATCACTCTATAGAGCTTTAAACTTCTTTTCTAACTCTTTCTCCACCAATGCTTTAAACTCACAAAACTTTGTGAAACTTTGATCCCTTTTCTACATGAAAAATATCTAACATTTACAAGAATATTCATCAAAAAATACAAGATAATACCCATGTTTGGCCGTGGATGATGTCGATAATGGTCCACAAACATCTGAATGGATTCGCTCTAGAATAGCCTCTTCTCGACTGTCTGTGTCGTGAAAGAAAGACTTGATGTATTTTCCCAAAGTACACCCCTTGCATGTATCAACTTTCTCAAGCGTACATTTGGGAAGATTGGTAGACATCTGCTGCAATATCTTCAAAGCCCCATGATGCAAGTGGATCAATCACCTGTTCCACAACTCACCAATGTCTCGACTCTACACCCTTTTTTCTTTTGTGCTCAAAGCAACACACTCCTCTACCTCCATCTTATAGAGATTCTTGACCTGAATCCCTCTCTTCTTTACTTAACCTGTGGCTATGTGTCGAAGGAACACCTTTCCTTTCGAGAAGATCGCATCATAGCCTCTATCCTCAAGCATGGAAATGGATACCAAGTTCTTCTTTAGCCCAACCACATACATAACATTCTTCAAGGTGATTGGAGCCCCATGCTCCCTCTTCAAAGTAATCTTGCCCAATCCAGTAACACTATACTTCCCGTTATCACCCATCTCAATATGCATCTGGATATCTTCCTCCTCCAAGTCATTGAATAACTCTTTATCATCACTGATGTGGAATGAAGCTCCACTGTGTAAGTACCATACACTTCCCATCATTGACAACAACATGTATGCAATGAGGGAAAAGTACAATTTGAATTGAGAGACCAAAGCCTCACTCACTGCTCCACGTGAGGACTTCTTGGAATTCTAGAGTGGACAATTTGTAGCAAAATGGCCCAGCTCATGACAATGAAAGCAATTAACTTTCGTCATGTCTTTCTTCTTACCACCATGATAAGAATCTGGTTTGGAATGGGAAGATTTTTCTTTCCCCTTCTTCGCCTTAATTTCTAAGGCATAGTTCTCTTCATCATCAGTCTTTAATGAAGAGTCATCCTTGGTGTTCCTCCTGATCTCCACCTTCATCAAATTCAACCATAGCTATTCCCAATCTGGCAGCTTCTCCCAACCATTGATAGAGTCCTGATAACTATGCCAACTCTTTGGGAGTCTCAGAAGAGAAAGACCCACCATATCATCCTTGACGACCATGATTCCAACACTTCCAAGTTTGTCACGACACTAAGTGAACTTGGTCAAGTATTTTGGAATCGTCTTGCCTTTCTCCATTTTGATTTTTTGAAGTTTGTCCTTTACTGCAAATTTTGCTTTGGTCACTATTCCAATACAAGTCCGTCAATGCTTTCCACATAGCATACAAAGTTTCCTTTCCATGGAGACTTGAGACAGTGTGGTCTCGAACTCCCTCAAGGATTATCTGCCTCGCTTTCACCACACACTTCTTCCATTCAACCATATTTTATGCATCCGATGCTAATGGCTTAGGAATGTCTTGATCAATGAATTCCTTCAAGCCATTATCCTCCAGCACAACCTCCATTCTGTCCCTCCAGGCTATAAAATTTGAGCTGCCTTCCAAGACATACTCGAGGCACAAACGGTAGAATGCCATCTGTCGATCCTGAAGTATGTATTGCAAATTTCAATTTCACCTATAATGAAAAACTTAAAACTTTGAAATATCCTCGAGTATACTATTCTCATCTCTCATACCATGTAGAAAATTCTTGTAGATTCACAAGCTCATGCAATTTACTAAAGCACGCGACAAGAAACTACTTCTACTTTGAACCAATGGAAGCCAATAGATCGATGAAAACAATATGAACAAGAAGAAGATAAATAAATGGTACACAACACAAGATGTATCTGCGGAAATACACTACTCAAAACCCCTCTATATGTATTGCATATATCAGAAATATGAGTGAAGTTACAAAGCTTGTTCTCACTAGAACAATTCTGCAAAAGTATGCTCAACTCTCTCAGCTCACAAGCTAGCTCTTGGCCAACACTTAGTCAATTCTGCAGCTCTCCAAGCCCCTCATCTCTTACGTAATTCCTAGGATGAATAGCCCATTTTTAAAGGGAAATCATATTTCCAAAACTGCGCAATCCAAACATAGGATCAATCTCTGATGCATGCATGATATTTACACTCTAGTAAATAATACAACTAATAGTGCATTGTCCCTTCACTCTAGTCTCAACTGGGTCTTTCTCAGAATCAACATGCATGAGTTTCTGATGAAGGAATATTCATTTAACTAGAGCAACACTTATGGATGCACTAGTGCACCAACTGACCGTTAACTCTCTATTAGTTCCACAAATAGTTTGGAACTAATTTAATTGTACTTATTAAATTGAGTGATCTAATTTCCAACTCAATTTAAACTCATGCTGGACCCCTGAAACTTAGGGAGAACACATACATGACTATAGAAAAACTTCCAACTCAAAATTCCTAAGCTAATTAAGTTAATTAAACTTAATTAACTATTTACAAGTTGCTATGAGAATAGAATTCAATTTTAATTCTCAGTTTTATTCAAGGACAAATTAAACTGGAATTTCTTGTTGCCATTTCTCAACACACCTCTCTAACTAGTGATCCCTAAAAAGAAGTTGGGCACTTCCTCCTTAGCAGGGGATGGTGAATTAAATAACACACAAGATAACAAGGAAAGATATATTTAGCCATGAATGGTAAACATTTTCATTAAAGAAAGTTGCAGTATAGGATTACAATGTTGGTACTTCTGTCCTTGATGTGTATCTATGAATGCGTCATGAGCAGAGAGCATACCATTTTATAATTTCGGATTACATTACATTCCTATTTTTGAAAAGTAGGATCATCATGAGAATCTCTCTATTCTCATGTGATCTAAATTGATATTATACAAAAACTACTCTAGAACAAATTGTCTTGATTGAAACAAAGTGGTAACAAATTTTCTATATTACAATGATTTGTCATTTAAAAATCCTAATGTGTCAACTAAGTTAGTGGTGTTGTCCATAAATGTCTCCTTTCAAAGGTCATGTTGACTCTCATCATGTGGTTGTTCAAATTAGTCTGTTGCTAATCATAGAAGAACATATAATCCAAAATAAGCTTAGTGTCTATCAGTAGTGTCAATAGAGCCTTTGTTCAATCTTTGGCGAGGCAAAAATGGGGATATATTATCCTATAATAGCATGTCAACAAATCCACACAACTTGAAACAATCCTTGTCAATTTATGAATAAAATAGCCTAAACCGGTTGAATTTTATGAGCATTTTTCAATATGACATTTATCTATTTTTTAGTATGATATTTATCTATTTTTTAATATCTACCCAAGGTATTCCAAAAATATTCAAAAATATTGAATTTGAAAAGTGTATTATTTATATATTTTGAAAATGTGCCCAAAGAGGGATTTTGGTAACATACAAATAGTGTGGGCTAAATTTTGTGAATGACAAGGTAACAAAAATAACAACTCATCCCAGGAAGTGGGGACACTCCTCAACTTTTTTTTATCTCCAATAAGATTGTAAACTTAGATAGTAAAAGGGCATTTGGAAATTGGATATACCACAAATTACTTTGTAGAACACAAATACAACCACTAGTACAAAAAGGATGTAGCGAATTGAAAATCTCTATACTTGCATATTAATGCCTTGGACCCATGGTATGAAAAGAAGTCAAAAATTTTTTGATCTCTCCTCCATTATTGGAACATCCTCTAGTTTCTCCACAATATACCCATTAGGAAAATGAGTCTACACTAATGAAGTGGGTTTGTTATTAACAATTTCCTTAGAAGCGTGGCCCTTAGATGAGGAGGATATATCCTTTCGTGCTTCTGCATGAAGATGTAAATCTAGATATAACATTGAATCCTTATCAAAATGATGATCTAGAAGCAAGCATGGGTCATTTGACAACTTACGAACAAATAGAAGGTAGTATTGAACTATTGGTATCCCCATTTTTTAGATAATGTAAGATTAATGGATGAAATATGTTCCAATGGTTTAAATGGCAATGTGATGGTGTTACCCTCATACAATTTGAGTTAGTATTTAAATCATACCCACATTTTCTTTAGGCATTTTATCAAACACTTGTCATGAATCTCCAATTTTTTGGCACCGGGAAAATAGGCTAAGAAGATGGTTTCCTAAAGATTGATCTTCCTCCAAATTGGTGTTGATAAGGGAGGAACCTAATGTTTATCCTACATGAAATCATCTAGCATCTAAGAACCTACAATATTTGTTGTCATGAGGACCGTGATTTGTGTAAATATTTGATCAAACACTAGCTTGAAAACCTCATTACTTTTGTACCTAACATATTTATTGAGTAATCAATCATCCAATTATAGGCAAGTAGATAAAGGGCTATGACCATAGCTCTTAATGAAATTTCCAAACATCTTGGTAGACCCTCACAAGAACATAAGCATTAGTTATTCATTCCCTTCAAACTAAAAAACCTTCTTTGACTCATGAAGACCTCAATATTGGCACTTCTACATCATTTATCACCTTGTCTTTGGCAAATTTGTAGTGAAATCAACCAACCCTATCTACCATTTTAATAAAGCTCTATAGAACCTTGAAAACCCTTTCACTATGCATTTAAAACATAATACTCCATTTTAATTTGAGCGCCTTCACATCCTCTCACCTTGGTTTCAATAAAAGCTATAATAATATCTATTACCCATAGCCAATAATGTAGTAAACATCACATCTATAAAATGATATTCTTTTGGTTTGATTAAATATCTCATTATCAACTGTTTAAATTAATTCCCAAAACTTTTCAAATTTATATTAAGAGATATTTAAAAATTCTCTTTACTTGTATTTATATGTTGATGGTCTTTTTCTTAACTAGAGTCTCATGTTTGTTACAAAAAATAACTTAGAAACTGTAAATGAGTAAGAGGAAAAAAATAAACTATTACCATTTGTTAAAAAAATATTTGTATACTTAATTTATCCCGACATCTTTACGTCCTATGTTGTTATATTATATTGATTGTTCTAACCTTAGCCAAATCCATAACTAAATCACAACCATTATAAACCCTAATTCTAAATATATAAATTATTTCGATAATAACTTTCTAATTTAAATACCTTCTCACACTATATAACTATGTATGTATGTATTGCAAATTTCAATTTCACCTATAATGAAAAACTTAAAACTTTGAAATATCCTCGAGTATACTATTCTCATCTCTCATACCATGTAGAAAATTCTTGTAGATTCACAAGCTCATGCAATTTACTAAAGCACGCGACAAGAAACTACTTCTACTTTGAACCAATGGAAGCCAATAGATCGATGAAAACAATATGAACAAGAAGAAGATAAATAAATGGTACACAACACAAGATGTATCTGCGGAAATACACTACTCAAAACCCCTCTATATGTATTGCATATATCAGAAATATGAGTGAAGTTACAAAGCTTGTTCTCACTAGAACAATTCTGCAAAAGTATGCTCAACTCTCTCAGCTCACAAGCTAGCTCTTGGCCAATACTTAGCCAATTCTGCAGCTCTCCAAGCCCCTAATATCTTACGTAATTCCTAGGATGAATAGCACGTGTTTAAAGGGAAATCATGCTTCCAAAACTGCGCAATCCAAACATAGGATCAATCTTTGATGCATGCATGATATTTACACTCTAGTAAATAATACAATTGATGGTACATTGTCCCTTCACTCTAGTCTCAACTAGGTCTTTCTCAAAATCAACATGCATGAGTTTCTGATGAGGGAATATTCATTTAACTAGAGTGACACTTGTGGATGCACTAGTGCACCAACTGAATGCTAACTCTCTATTAGTTCCACGAATAATTTGGAACTAATTTAACTGTACTCACTAAATTGAGTGATCTAATTTCCAACTCAATTTAAACTCACACTAGACCCCTGAAACATAGGGAGAACATATACATGACTATAGAAAGACTTCCAACTCGAAATTCCTAAGCTAATTAAGTTAATTAAACTTAATTAACTATTTACAAGTTGCTATGAGAATAGAATTCAATTTTAATTCTCAGTTTTATTCAAGGACAAATTAAATTGGAATTTCTTGTTGCCATTTCTCAACACACCTCTCTAACTAGTGATCTGTAAAAAGAAGTTGGGCGCTTCCTCCTTAGTAGGGGATGGTGAATTAAATAACACACAATATAACAAGGAAAGATATATTTAGCCATGAATGGTAAACATTTTCATTAAAGAAAGTTGCAGTACAGGATTACGATGTTGGTACTTCTGTCCTTGATCTGTATCTATGAATGCGTCATGAGCAGAGAGCATACCATTTTATAATTTTAGATTACATTACATTCCTATTTTTGAAAAGTAGGATCATCATGAGAATCTCTCTATTCTCATGTGATCTAAATTGATATTATTCAAAAACTACTCTATAACAAATTGTCTTGATTGAAACAGAGTGGTAACAGATTTTCTATATTACAATGATTTGTCAATTGAAAATCCTAATGTGTCAACTAAGTTAGTGGCGTTGTCTATAAATGTCTCCTTTCAAAGGTCATGTTGACGCTCATCATGTGGTTGTTCAAATTAGTCTTGTTGCTAATCATAGAAGAACATATAATCCAAAATAAGCTTAGTGTCTATCAGTAGTGTCAACAAAGCTTTTGTTCAATCTTTGGCGAGGCAAAACTGGGGAGATATTATCCTATAATAGCATGTCAACAAATGCACACAACTTGAAACAATCCTTGTCAATTTATGAATAAAATAGCCTAAACCGGTTGAATTTTATGAGCATTTTTCAATATGACATTTATCTATTTTTTAGTATGATATTTATCTATTTTTTAATATCTACCCAAGGTATTCCAAAAATATTCAAAAATATTAAATTTGAAAAGTGTATTATTTATATATTTTGAAAATGTGCCCAAAGAGGGATTTTGGTAACATACAAATAGTGTGGGCTAAATTTTGTGAATGACAAGGTAACAAAAATAACAACTCATCCCAGGAAGTGGGGACACTCCTCAACTTTTTTTTATCTCCAATAAGATTGTAAACTTAGATAGTAAAAGGGCATTTGGAAATTGGATATACCACAAATTACTTTGTAGAACACAAATACAACCACTAGTACAAAAATGATGTAGCGAATTGAAAATCTCTATACTTGCATATTAATGCCTTGGACCCATGGTATGAAAAGAAGTCAAAAATTTTTTGATCTCTCCTCCATTATTGGAACATCCTCTAGTTTCTCCACAATATACCCATTAGGAAAATGAGTCTACACTAATGAAGTGGGTTTGTTATTAACAATTTCCATAGAAGCGTGGCCCTTAGATGAGGAGGATATATCCTTTCGTGCTTCTGCATGAAGATGTAAGTCTAGATATAACATTGAATCCTTATCAAAATGATGATCTAGAAGCAAGCATGGGTCATTTGACAACTTACGAACAAATAGAACTATTGGTATCACCATTTTTTAGACAACGTAAGATTAATGGATGAAATAAGTTCCAATGATTTAAATGGCAATGTGATGTTGTTACCCTCATATCATTTGAGTTAGTATTTAAAGCATACCCACATTTTCTTTAGGCATTTTGTCAAACACTTGTCATGAATCTCCAATTTTTTGGCACTGGGAAAATAGGCTAAGAAGATGGTTTCCTAAAAATTGATCTTCCTCCAAATTGGTGTTGATAAGGGAGGAACCTAATGTTTATCCTACATGAAATCATCTAGCATCTAAGAACCTACAATATTTGTTGTCATGAGGACCATAATTTGTGTAAATATTTGATCAAACACTAGCTTGAAAACCTCATTACTTTTGTACCTAACATATTTATTGAGTAATCAATCATCCAATTATAGGCAAGTAGATAAAGGGCTATGACCATAACTCTTAATGAAATTTCCAAACATCTTGGTAGACCCTCACAAGAACATAAACATTAGTTATTCATTCCCTTCAAACTAAAAAACCTGAAGACCTCAATATTGGCACTTCTACATCATTTATTACCTTGTCTTTGGCAAATTTGTAGTGAAATCGACCAACCCTATTTACCATTTTAATAAAGCTCTATAGAACCTTGAAAACCCTTTCACTATGCATTTAAAACATATTAGTCCATTTTAATTTGAGCACCTTCACATCCTCTCACCTTGGTTTCAATAAAATCTATAATAATATCTTATACCCATAGCCAATAATGTAGTAAACATCACATCTATAAAATGATATTCTTTTGGTTTGATTAAATATCTCATTATCAACTTTTTGAATTAATTCTTATAACTTGTCAAATTTATATTAAGAGATATTTAAAAATTCTCTTTACTTTTATTTATATATTGATGGTCTTTTTCTTAACTAGAGTCTCATATTTGTTATAGAAAATAACTTAGAAACTCTAAAAAAGTAAGAGAGAAAAAATAAACTATTACCATTTATTGAAAAAATATTTGTATACTCTGAATTTATCCCAACATCTTTGCATCCAATATTGTTATATTATATTGATTGTTCTGACGTCAACCAAATCCATAACTAAATCAAAACCATTATAAACCCCTAATTCTAAATATATAAAATATTTCGATAATAACTTTTTAATTTAAAATATCTATTTTTTTAATTAAAAAAAACATTTTACTCATCTATATTCACATATTAATCTTATTTTACAAACTAAATTTCAAACAAACTAACTACATATATAAGCTTTATTCCCAAAATATATATTTATTCATAATTAATCTTTAGACATCACCTTAGCCTAAGCCAAATCCATTGTAAAAGCCACTACCTATAAGTGTAGTTCCTATTAAAATAAATCTTCGAGTTTAAAAGAAGAAGAAAAATTACGGTGTAAAGAGCCGCTCAGGCTGAATGGCAGTGTAAGAGCCGCTGACGCTATCTCCCTCTCCAACCAGCCGTGCATTTCAGACTTGGTTGATCGACATTCCAACAAACTTTGATAATTCGAGTATATCTTTTAGTGACCCATTTTGATTTTCAAAAAATATCAAAATAATAAACTTTTACTTTAATAATCCAGCTTAAGCATAAGAACATACTTTTGCTTTAATGTACGCTCGGAAGGATATTGACACATTTTACTTTAATGTCAAATTTAGAGGCTATCAAATCGAAAAATGAAAGAAGGCTGTCGTTAAAGACGGTTGCGTGTAAGAACAAGAGAAATGACGTGGCAATATTCTGGAGCACCTTCCTTCAATACGGTAAGAGAAGCCTCTGAAAAATATGACAGGGGAGGGTGCCTCTGTGTATAACTATATATATATTGATAGCCAGACAGACTGATGGATCAGTCAAGTCATCAACTAAATTGCAAGGTATTCTTGCAATCAATCTCTGATCAAGAATGGCGCTAGCTTCATCCGCCCAAGCAGCCAATATTGCAGCTGCCGCTCCTGCGCATCGCCCTGTAGTTGCCAGATCCTCATCTTTGAGCCGCTCATTTCCCTCTGTCTTCAAGGTTTGGTTTTTTACAATTCATATTTTTTTCACTTTCTAATACAATAAGACCTTCAGGTTAATTTCCACTTCACGTGCCGCTGCAAGGCCGAGAATTTATAGCCATTAATAACAATCATCCTGTGTGCATTGCAGAGAGCTGAAATATCAGAGTTTGCGGGGCTGAAAACGACATCAGGTTGTATCACATATGGAAGACAAGCACGGGAGAACAACCTCAGCCTCTTTGATGCGGTTGCCTCGCAGCTAGTCGCTAAGGTGAGTCAATACTATTCCCAATCCTATCCACTCATCACAGCTCGCGTCGCCATTCGTATTTGCTGATTACTTTTTATCTTGTAACTGAAATAATCAGGCTGGAAGCTCGGGAGCCGTGAGAGGAGAAACCGTCGCAAAGATGAAAGTCGCTATCAACGGATTCGGACGGATTGGCCGCAATTTTATGCGTTCCTGGCATGGCAACAAGCGCTCGTCTCTTGAAGTCGTTGCCATCAATGACACTACTGGTGTGGAAAATGTATGTTATCAGTTATAAGAGGGGAAGGGTTCATATCACTGCGTATATAAATACACACACTCAATGTTTAGATAGTGTTTAGATATATATATATATATATATACATACACATATGTTACTGAGTGTTTCGTTTTACTTTGTATTGTGAGTGTAGGCCGCTCATCTCCTGAAGTATGACTCAATTCTGGGTAGATTTGACGCTGATGTGGACGGCGTATTTAAAGGTGGTGTGAATGGTTACAGAAGCATGACCGTGGGTGGGAAACAAATCTTTGTTCTTTCTGAGAGAGACCCCTCCCTATTGCCATGGAAGGACCTCGGTGTCGACCTTGTCATCGAGGTAGGGCCATATATATTTTGAAATATATCTATATATATATATGCTTCGACGAATACGTAGTAATACTGTAGTTGTAGATATGGTTGAGCCTGAATTAATGCAATCCGATGATGCAGGCGACTGGAAAGTTTACAGAGAGAACCCAAGCTCAGAAGCACATTGATGCCGGGGCTAAAAAGGTGATCATCACAGCATCGAGCAAGGGCGAAGATATCCCCACATATGTTGTGGGAGTCAATGACAGCAGTTATTCTCACGACGATAGCAACAACATCTTTAGGTTAAATTTTCTCAGAGTCATGTCATAGTCATGTCATTCCTTTATAACGTGGAATAAGATATATATATATATATATATATACCGTGACCATTGAGGTGTCCCGGGGCAAAACGAGAAAGATGTACAAGTGGGCTGAATGTGTTACCATAGTCTAGATTTAAATTTTAGTGGTGTAGAGTTATTTTGTCTGTCTTAAAAAGATGGTGTTTGATTTCTGGCTTTTCACCATGAAGTTGTTTTTTTTCCTTCAATATTTCCAAGAAGCAGGTGATAATAATATCCATCCTTTACTTGATTTTGACATGATAACATGACTTCACTTCACTTTGCAGTAATGGATCTGGCACAATAAATTGCCTTGCTCCATTAATCCAAACCCTGGACAAAGAGTTCGGTGGTAAGTAATTCTTCCACACAAAAAATATAGCTATAATCAAATACAATGAAAAGATTTCACACAACCCGGTTCAGTCGTACTTAAAGTGAACTATATTGTCAGGGAATGGAGACTATTCTGTGGCAACAAGTGATCTTTATCACTTGTTTTGCGTAAAATCTGCAAGTGGTGATGATAATGGTGTGATGTCGTTGTTGCAGGCATAGTGAAAGGGACTGTCTCCGCAACACTTTCATATACCAATGATCAGGTGATTGGATTGTGTAAACTTTTTTCTAAAGAAAATTAGTGGGAAAATCTGAATAGATGCTGATTTCCACATTTGATCTCCATCAGGTTTTAAAAATATATATTTGAATCTTACATTAATGTTATTTTAAAAATTCGAACTCGACTAACTGTGAGTGTTTACTCTAAAATATTAGACGAATAGTTAAGTATGGAAATGAATTAATTTCAGATCGGATGTCTTAATGCAGAGTCTGCTGGATGCAATACACTGTGACAGGAGAAGAGCAAGAGCGGCGGCGCTAAACATAGTTCCCACGAGCATCGATATATCTATTAATACACTATCTCGAGTGCTGCCCAGCACTGTGAATCTCAAGGGCAAGTTCAACGGCATTGCTATGCGCGTGCCCACCCCCAACGTTTCTGTGGTGGACTTGGTGGTCAACGTGGGGAATAAGGGGTTCACGGTAGATGATGTGAAGAAAGCCTTCAAGAAGGCTGCTTCCGATGGACCCCTCCATGGTATTCTTGCAGTGTGTGACGAACACTTAGTGTCCACGGACTTTCTGGGTTCCCACGCTTCAGCCATTGTAGATAACACACTCACCATGGTCATGGGAGAAGACATGATTAAAGTGGTCGCTTGGTTCGACAATGAATGGGCTTACAGGTATTCATCTCATAACACAAAAGTTGATATAAAAATGCATTGTTTCCTCGCAGTGGCGCATGAGATAAATACCGTTCCGTTCACTATTTTGCACTTTAAATAACTATAAATAATTGAACCCTTGGATATACATATATATATTAAATCCCTATAAACTGATATTAAATTAATTAATTCGATATTTAAAATGGATCTGTTCAAATTATTATAGAATATTTAGATCGATCAAATAATGTACATCCAATTTAGGCGGTTAAGAAAGTTATGAAAATTTGGATTAAATTTAGAGGAAATTTGGTAAAGATTTTTGTAAATCGAAGTTATAATTGTTAAACTTCAAAATTTTAGGTGTCCTAGATGTTTTTGATGGTGCTGAATCTATTTCTACTATTAAAAACATGATTCAAACACTGCCTTTACAAGAATTTTTGAATTTTTTGCCCAAATTCAAACCACTTTTAATTTTCAATACAATTCCTCCAGTTCAGTAGACAGACTCCTTGCTGAATTACCTTCTCACACTATATAGCTAGCTAACTTTTACCCCGCTTTTAAATAAATGGTTATTTATTTAACTTTTCTTATTTGATTCTTGTTTTGATTGCCATAAACAGCCAAAGAACTGTAGAGTTCGCACACACGGTGCACGCAAAATATGCAGCGGCCCACGGCGAAGTTCTCATTCGTGAGGAAGAGCAAATGTGCAGGGTCGATACAGAGCACATTGAATGCAAAATACACGACGTTTGAATTTAATTTAATGGAGCTTCCGTACTCGTTTAATCAATGGAGTTTCTTCTTTTATGTGATTTTCTGTTGTTTTGGTTTGATGTTAAAAGAGGTTTCATGTAATGGTCCTTCCAATTCTTGTTGTTAAGGCTGGGCTTCCGCCAGTACCCTGCAGAATAAAAAACTTGGAGTTGGATCAAGGGGTTATAAAAAAGGTAACGCAATGGAGCTGTTTTCATTATTATATTTGAAGCTCCAGCTTGATCGGATTTTATATATTTAGACTGTTAGAATGTCCTCCTTGTGGTCTTTACACAGGCCACAAGTTACGTGTGAGTCAAAAGATATGTGTGATGTCTTGTAATAATATTTCCTTAATAATAAGATTATTATTATTATTTTATATATTTCTTGCTTCTTCAAATTCAAAGTAAATTATTCTTACCTGACTTCCTCCGGAGGATAATGCCTTTGTTTCATGGATATCGAATAATGCCAAGTTTTTAATGTAAGATATCACTGAGTTAAATGTAAGGGAACAATTTTGAATGATTAATTTATTGAGTATAATTTTTTTTTTATATGATTAATTGAAAGTGAACTAGTATGTATTGAAAGTATTTTGTTTGATAATATTAATAAAGTGTATTTGTTGCTTATTTTAAATATAGTTAAATTAATTTAGAAAAGTTGAATTCAAATTAGTGTTAAAGTTTAGAGTTTAGTCAATTTAGGTTTTATTATTAGTAAATTGAAGTATTTTGTTAATTATATTTTTGCATTGTAAAGATAGAAAATCCAATCCTATTTAAAGACAATAACAATGTTTTATTGTAGTGATAATGTTTTTGTTGAGAATGTTGTTTAAAAAGTTTTACATTTATAATGTATATATAAATATATTTTAAACTGTAATTGTTCTAGCCAAATATCTTTGTGAAAACTTCAAAAAATATAAATATTCAAAATGGAACTTTGTTATTTGTGGTTTGAATTTATAACCATTTTCATTTATTATTAATAATTTATTACTGATTTTTTATTGATATTAAATAAAATTATAGAGTTCTTTCACTATAAATTAATTTATTTGTTAAAATTCATTTCATTTTCATGGGCTTAAACTAAATTTTGTAATAAATAATAAATATTTAGTTAATATAAATAAGTGGTTATTATTTTAAAAATAATTAAATGAACCTTATATTAAGTGTCTAAATATTTTTAACATATATTAAATAAAAATTTATTGTTTGAATCAATTTTCACTTCATTATTAGTCAGTTTATCCCATCCTATTTGTTTATAGAAAAGTTATTTAATTCAACTAAATAAATTAATGGACTTTTTGCAGTGTTTCCACAAGATAATGCCATGTCCATAACTGCCTTACATATTTTATGTCATAATTTGCAGATATAGTTGCAATATCAATGCATTATTTTTAGATCTTTATGTAGTCAATTTTTATTCTTAATGTTTGAAGGAAGTAAATAATAACACATTTACCATCACTTGCTTCCCAATATAAGTTAAGCAATTCTTTGCATAAAAAAATAGATCAAATGTAAAAAAATGTTGCAAGGCACTCAAGTTACATATTATGCTTTTAGAAAAAATGCAAATTAATAAATAAGTGGAAAATTGCTTACTAAAATGCAAAAACCACCTACATAAATATTGGTGAATAATAACAACCTAATAAACATTAACTCCACATAAATATATTTATATACATCTTATAACTATCTATTTTTTTATACAAATACTACTTAAAATTATAATAACCAGTAATTAATAATTAAATTCCAGGAAAAAAAATCACAAATAAACTAAACAAACATAATAGGTATATTTCTTATATATATTTAAGTCAATTTTCTACATTTTAAAATTACATTAATCAAATCCAACATTTCTATTTCTTATATATATCTAAGTCAGTTTTAAAATTACATTAATCAAATCTAACCACCTGTATCCATCACATACCAACATTAAACACCGTAATTTGGTAAAATAAAAGGATAACAAAACGAAGCTTTTATTTGTTATATTTGAAGTACCAATTTGATCTCATTTTATATAGGCTGTTGGAATGTCTACGTGAGTCAAAAGATATGTGTGATGCCCTTTCCAGTGTTGAGCAGCATTGATTGAGGTTTGTAATAATAATTCTTTTATAAAATTGGTATTCTTTAGTTATTTTTTATATTTTAACTTAAATTATTCCTACTTGCTTTCTTTTCCTCTCCTCTGGAGGATAAGACTTTTGTTTCACAGATATTGAATAATGCTAGATTTTTAACGTGCGAAATCACTGAACTAAAGTAAAGTAGCATTCCGTAAGGAGTTGGGTAGGTATATATATATATATATATATATATATATATATATATATATATATATATATATTATATTATATTAATTATAGATCGAAAGTATTTTTGTTTCATAGATATTGAATAATGCCAGTTTTTAATATAGAGAACAAGAGAGCCACTGCCGTGGCGGTAGTTCTTGCCGGGAATTGAAACCCAGCTCGTCCATCTTTTTCACAAGAGAATGAACTATGTCTCTGCCAGATATCTGTGCATTATTTACTCTAACCAGTGTAGAAAGTTGTTTTTGACTCTTGCCTTTCGACATTTTTCAAGAAATATTTCTGGTTTACCAATAAATCGCAACGAGCCTCGGGTTTATTTAGTTATTGCTTCTAAAATATCTGGAACACTGTATAGAAAAATAAAAATTTTAATAACCTTCCGTTTATAGCTTTATCGCAGCTCGTGTCAATATCAATGTTTCAGGCGATCTTTCATCCATGCATATACAATATTATATTTTGTAATTATGATATCTCGCACATTTCTGTGGAGCACTTTTTGGTTCTGGAATGTCTCTAATTATAACTCATCATTCAGCTAATGGGTGTTTGTATACATTAATATCCACAGCTCTGTTTATACTATTTTGTATATGGACAATGTTCGATTTTCAGGCTCGTCCAAGGATAGATGGACCTCTCTACTTTGTTCTGAAAAGATCATCATATATTTGGTTTTCAGTCATTACCAAACTGGCATATAATATAAACTTATGATAATTATGTACAACCTTTATTATGAACCAATTATATTATGTTTTTTCGTACTGAAAAAAATAAATAAATCCCAATATTAAACTTTTGCATCCGTGTTTATCATTATTTAACTCATCATTGTGCATCGTAAACCATGAAACAAAAATGAGAAGGAATTAAAACATTGAAATGTAGTGTGTTCGTCAATAAATAAATATATTTTGTGTAAAGAACATATGTAATCTGTAACCATATGTTATGGCAGTCTTTGACTGCAAATATATAAAAATTAAATATATAACTAAAAAGCTTTTTCATATCTGGCCATCTAAAATACAATTTTTTAATTTAAACGTCAGCCCACTATTATCCAGAAGAGGTTACACGTCTCGGAGCAACGAGTGTTCTAACTTGCAGTTTGCATGCACTTCACGTGTCCTTGCAGCATCGGGACGACGAAGCCACCCTCTTGTCCAAGCTCCCACGTCATGGCTTCAATCTGCGAGACCTGCTCAAGAATCAAAGGTTTCAGAAACTACTTCCATTGCTCTCTGCTCCGGCGTTCTCTGCTCTGGCGTTCTCGGTGATACAGCTGACCTCTTGATCAACTTCAGCAGGGACACCGGTATCTCTGTGCAGGTCTCAGTGCTGCTGGATGACACTGCTACATTTGAGGGAGAAAATACAACAGGTCCCAACCTCAACTCCTCCTGTGGTTTCGAAGTCATAGATGCCATCAAAGACGAGCTTCAATCTGCATGCCCTGGAAAAGTTTCATGTGCTGATATTCTTGCAATGGCAGCACGGGATTCTGTGGTCTTGGTAAAATTTTACTGCTTTATTGCTGAAGTTCAAATTTCATAAATGGGCATTTACCTGTTAAGAGATTTATGAAGATTATAGAGTTAAAACAGGAGAATTTTCTTCTTGTCATGATCAGACACGAGGACCATATTGGGAGGTGCCGCTGGGCAGGAGAGATAGCTTAACAGCAAGCAAAGCAGCAGTAGCTAACAGCCTTCCGGCCCCAACATCGAATATTTCAACACTCATCTCCAAGTTTAAGGATGTCGGTCTCACAGAAAACGATCTGGTTACTCTCTCAGGTTTTCTCATCTATATATACATTTATCTTTATAAGAGTAATCTGAACACATGATCTATTTTAACTATACAAAGGATGAAAAATTCAATGGTAAACGATTAATAACCATGCTTAAAGACATGAAAAGTTGAAAGAATCAAGGGATATATATGCGCGTAGGGTGTGTGTGATGGATATAAAACTGTAAAATGATCAATTTCTTATCCAAAATTTTGTGATTTACAAAGTTTCAGTGTAATGTTAAGTTTTGTAAAAGGGTTATTATTATTCAGGATTATGTCACTAGGAACCAAAAAAACTGATAATTTTTTCAAAAGGACTTGTCATTGAGGATTTTAGATTACCAAGTGATTGATATGAAGAGAAATCAAAATAAAGCAAATAAACATTCTAAATTTACCATTTTTTTAGCCTTAACGTTCGTGGCTTAAAACAAAAAGAAAATTGATATTACCTGTGAAATAAAAAAAAGAAAATCCCATATAGAGCGGCTTGAAATCACTGAGCTCCATCTTTTAGGCTACACTAGTCTTTTTTATAAGCAACCTACAAAAATTACAAGCAAGGATGTTAGACAGTAAAGGCAGAAAATTGAATACAACAACATCGTATAGGCACAGTGAAAAGATAAAGGTAACGTACCGCCATTCTTTATTTTTGTAGCAGTAGAAGAAGGACCAAATAAATGACATTTAAACAACTAAAAGGAAAAAATCATACAAAAATAGTGTGTAATCATACAGAAAAATAGTCTAATCATACAGAAATAGAAGTAGAACAGATTTAACCATTATTTTCTATAAAATATGTCGATTTTCTATAAAATATGTTGTTGCAGCAATATATGCAACGTTACTTCTTGCAGGGTGGAGCGGCCAGGAAGCTATCGCCGAGAGCAGAGCTGAGAGCTATCGCCGAGAGCAGAGCTGAGAACTATCGCCGAGAGTAGAGCAGCTATGGTGCAGGATACGCCAGAGGCATTTGGGGGCGTAACAGCTGCAATACATGCGGTTAGAATCTTCAAACTGGGTAATAGTTAAGCAAATAAACTTAAAAGTGAAATGTAACCCTAGCAAGAACTAAAACAAGACGATGTAGCACAGTAAGGCACGCCTGCATTTGGAAGGCGAAATTCGGGTGTCATTGTAACGTCTCACTGCCCCAGTTGCTGGTTCGAATGTCTTGGTTGAGGTCACTGCTGGGTGAGGTGATATAAGAAGGAATGGAGGTGCATGCATCTAGGCAGCTGTAAACAACCCTGGCAGCCAGGTGTAAGCTTGTAAAGATTTAGGATAAAATCGACTTAGGATAAAATCCCTTCACCTCCTGTTAGTTTTAATTCTGTTAGTTTAAAGAATTAAAGACTTAGGATAAAATGGCTTTCCCTTCTTAAAAACAGCATTGGGGCAAACATTCATTTGATGTGTACTCAGATGCACCAACAGCAGCAAATATGATACTCGCTAACTAATTAATTCCTTACCTTCGCGGTGATAAAAAACTTAGGCTAACGCAAGTTGAGCGCAGGTTGAGCGCATCGGGCGACGTGAGGTCGACAATAAGACCTCCAAACAAAAACTTTGGATAAAATTTTTTTGCCAGGAAATTGCGTAGGTAAACTTTAAATTTAAGCTCCTTCAGGATCTTTTATCTCCAAGCTTCCTAAGATGACAAGGTCTTAGCATGAGAGATATTATGCCAAATTAGATGGATGGTGAAATTATCTTCCAACCTATAAAGAAAATAGAGGAGAAGGCATGGATAACCTTTCTAATTCCTCTCTCATTGAAGGCATACACCAAAGATTGATAACTAGGACACAAAGTTAATGAACCTAAGAAAAGCCTTTCTCTCCAAGCATACAACTAACCATTAATTGACGGGTAATTTAGAAATGAGAAAATATTACCATGTCTAGCCAATTGAATTGAAACACATAATACAGGATAATAGCGCCCCAAAATTCAATATATTGGAGGATGACATTCCAACTGCCACTATCTCTCTCAACCCACTTCAATTCATAGAGTATATCAAAGTAGAATGACCCCCCAAAATGACAATTTTATCCAAACAAAGATGTGGAATAACGTCTCCAAAAATTTCAACCTCAACATAAGGAATAATATGCCCCCAAATTTACCTAAAAATTTAAGTTTATAATTTGTCTAAAAAGCAGGGAACATCCTAAAGTGCTTCTTTCAAAGCTTGAAAGAAGGAAAAGAAGAAGAAGAGCTAACTAGAAAGAGGAAATTCTATATTTCATATTGAAACTTCTCAGTATAGCCTTTACATTTACTTGAAGTTAGACGTAGAAGGTATAGCTACAAATAATCAAGGCAACTCGCCAATTATATATTATATTCCTTTGCTTGATCTCCTTGTCCACCCCCAATTTTTCTTCTATCATTTGTTAAATTATAACTGCCAAACTATGGAGCAGGTATTCACATATTTTATTTAAACTACATGTAAGCCTAATGCCATGCAAGCCTCCATCTTCACAAGGGATATGACCCTTGCCATGAAAAATTCCACCATACTAGTATGAGTGAAAAAATAAATCTCTCTCAAAATCACAAAGAACCATCAGCTATATGTGCCTCAACATAAAATCCCAAAAGCTGGAGTGGTTGATTCCGCCCTGCTCCATCTATGAATATGATTAAATTTACATGGAGTTAAGTCCATGAGAATTCCACCTCACTCCTCTATCCTATTTTTACTTCAAGTAAATTAATCTTTTCATATCTATGCAAGGGGAAAAGATGAGGAGTTATTCTTATTTTTAATTCTCGTCGGACTAATGAAACTCCCACATTATCCAAAGAGTTGGCCAATTTACAATTCATATTTGTCAAGCTTTTTTTAGAAGACCCAATATTTTTTTAATGGGAGATTTCAAGTACAAATCTTTCAAGAATGTTTCCCTTATTAGAATTTGTATGATTATCTTAGAATCTCAAGTGATTGAGAAACTTGATATCTTCTATCTTTTAGCTAACACCAATCCCCAAAGTAGAACCTTAGATTTATTTTCTAGGCCTCATGAAAATCTTAGAATCCCTAGTGATTAAGACATTTGATGCCTTTTATCTTTTAGCTAACACAAATCCCTAAAGTAAAACATAAACTTTTGCTACAAAACCCAATATTTTTTTAACAAGAGATTTCAAGTACAAATCTTTCAAGAATGTTTCCCTTATTAGAATTTGTATGATTATCTTAGAATCTCGAGCGATTGAGAAACTTGATATCTTCTATCTTTTAGCTAACACCAATCCCCAAAGTAGAACCTTAGATTTATTTTCTAGGCCTCATGAAAATCTTAGAATCCCTAGTGATTAAGACATTTGATGCCTTTTATCTTTTAGCTAACACAAATCCCTAAAGTAAAACATAAACTTTTGCTACAAAACCCAATATTTTTTTAACAAGAGATTTCAAGTACAAATCTTTCAAGAATGTTTCCCTTATTAGAATTTGTATGATTATCTTAGAATCTCGAGTGATTGAGAAACTTGATATCTTCTATCTTTTAGCTAACACCAATCCCCAAAGTAGAACCTTAGATTTATTTTCTAGGCCTCATGAAAATCTTAGAATCCCTAGTGATTAAGACATTTGATGCCTTTTATCTTTTAGCTAACACAAATCCCTAAAGTAAAACATAAACTTTTGCTTGGTTGTTAAATTTATTTGCTAGACACATGAAAATAAAAAATAACATTGTAGTTTTGGTCACTGCTTTCTTACCATATATAATAATAGTATACTTAATAATATTTTTTAATTATGTAATGGTAAAACAAATATATATATAAGATATATATTTATGTTTATCTTTAATAATTTTTTAAATAATATATATAATAAATAGATGTCATAAGTAATACATCAATAAAGACATTTCCTATTTATTCTTTCAACCATCAATTAGATATAATTATAAAAACTTTTAATTATATAATATAAAGTTATTTAAATTAGTTATTAATATTATATAAAAATTAATAATTATACATAAAAACAGTATAATTATTAAATAACTATATTATATTAATATAATATTACGTCAAGGTCCATGATGGTTTATATTTATATTTTTATAGATATAAATATAAATATAAATATAAAGTTCAATGATTCATGGTAAGCAACTTTCAGTGGTGGCTTGTCAGAGTTTGGTTTTTCTTTCACGGGTCTTCATATTTTGTTTGTGAAATACAAGGAACATAACTCGGATGATTACATCTCGTTGAGTATTGAAATTAGTTTCAGAGCAAGGAAGAAATCAAGAAGAAGAGACAATATTATATAATATATATATATTAAACAGAGTAAAATTTCCACGAAGGCTGTCCGATCCGCTCTACTGATCACTTAGATCTTAGTATATAATATATAATCTTCTCTTTTAGAAGTAGTACACAAGGGATATATAATATAATATGGGATTATATGATTTATTTATAATTTAAACAATAATTTGGTTATATTCAATATAACTTTAATGAAATTAATGTTTCAAAATTATAATTAGTTTATCATTATAAGTAAACAAATTTGAGACTTGTGAAAAAAATATAGATTGGAAAAATATACCATTGAAAATAATAATTAGTTAATCTTATTAATAAGATAATATAAAAAAATAATTATAATATAATAAAAATATATAATATATAATTGTTTATAATAGAATTAATTTTTAGAATTTTTCAAAATTATCATTAAATTTTTAATGTTGTTAATATAGGACTTTGAAGTTTTTTTTTTTTTACATAAAATTACTCATTACTTAATACTATTTTTTAGTATATTTTTTTCCATAATCTTAAAAAATGGTATATTTTTTTTCATAATCTTAAAAAATATAAAAATATATGAAAAAGGAGTTAAATTTATTGTGTTATGAATTATTGTATAGATAGTGTGATTCAAAGTTTCAACCATGTTATGAAGTAGTGTGCATATATTGTGATTCAAGGTTGAAAGCCCCCATGTTTCATGTAAAAAAAAGGGCTTGAAAATACAATAATTAACAAAAAGCCATAGTAATTATGTATGTTTTCTATATTCGTACTAAAAGGTTCATGACCTTGCTTTACAACTTCCACTTCCTTATTAAGTTGGTAGATCATTTCATCCTCCATTGATACCCACCAAGAGATAAGTTAGCTAAGATTCTTTAGTTTGAGGCTATGGATTGATCTTCCCTACTCAAATTGAGTGCCAAATTTCGTAGAAGATAGTGTTGTGGTTCTAAAAATATCAATTACTTTAATTCCAGAAGAGACCCCATCATTTATACTATCTAGGTTGTGATCTAACCTTCGATCTCATGAATTTTTTTATTTAATATTGAGAATTGAATATCTATTACAATTGATATGTTCCTCATGACTTTTGAGGACTCCACAAATTTCTTCGAGTGGTATGAAGGAAAAATAAACAATTCCTACAAACATGACCTGGAGTTATTTATGTGAATTGGATCCTTAGATACTTTTGCAACTTTAGGCCTAGACTGAATCTCAAGGATAGGATTACATGTCTATAATCATTTGGTAATTACTAATAATTTCCTGAAGTGATGAGTTGATTGATCCTCTACTTAGAACACTACAGGGCCCTAACACCAATCCTCTAAATAGGAGGTACAACTTTGACTTATGCTTTGTTTACAACATAGATTCCTTCTGTTTGTTTCACACATAAACTCCCTATGCATAGAACTTTGGTTCCCTCTACAATTTAGGTTTTTTTAGTAGCATGTTTGTTTCCGCTGCTATATGCACCTCACTAAGTTTCCTTCCTTTGTACCTAGACTTTTGGTAACCTTATGGTTATTTATCTTGAGCCTTCATTTTGTTGTTCCTTTGCTGCTAAATACACAATAACAAAGAAACCAAATTTATTACTAGATATTCAACCAACTTGTACCTCTTTACATCAATGTTTATAGGCAACAATGTACAAGAGGCTCCAACCTCTCGTTTTCACAAGTTGCAACTCACTAGAAGTGTCAACTCCCCTTCACATAGGCTCTAACCTATTGTTCTTCTTTAGGTATCTACTTTCAGGAGACACCAATCCCTTGATAAAAAAAAATATTTGCTTCACTGACTTACCTGGTATTTAAATGGTGTACCTTTTCTTGTCTTTAACCCTGCTCCTCTTTAATATCACTAGTCCTATTTATTCTTTTGTCGTTTATCTCATCTACTCCTCTTTATTAATTAAATCTATTTTAGGCTTTTTCACTTTGCAGATTCAATTTAACAGTTCAACAATTATTTTGTTTCTCTCACCATGAAATTTTAAATAATTAGACCAGATCTCTGTAAAATCAATTCAATAAGTCCTCTGGAAAATCAATCAACACAACTTTGAAACTTCATTTTATATAATTTTTTCTCAGTATATTTGAATTCCCACACAATGGGATTGAATTGGTCCAGTCTATCTTTCATGCCTCACATGATCCACCCATTCATTTCAAATTCTTTATAAGGCCAATTAACTTTTTCAAATTGAAATAATCCTACCAATCATAATTGGAATTGACCTCATTTAGTATGGCATAAAAAACAAGACTATAGATCATTGTACTCTCAAATGGAATCAAGACTAAAGATCAGAGTTAGTAGAGCTCACAACCACGCCCTTATCATATGCTCTCAAACCACACCCTTTAACTCATGCTCTCAGCGCTATAATTAGCTCAAAGAGCCCATGCCCAACACTTAACAATACTTTGGCATAATTTGATAAAAGGTTAAATAGCAAGAATATTCCCATTATGTGCCAATGTGGTCTCAAGGCCTCGGTTGACATGATAACCTTGCCACAATGCATAGATGGGTGGAGACAAGGTGGGATGCTAATTCTTATGACAACTAACAGAAAAAGGTTCATCCCGTCGTGAGACCTCGAATCTTGGTCTTGGCACATTCCTTTGTTATAACAACTCCAACGACATGGGGGAATGATGTAAAATTTTTACTACAAATGATGGGGTTTATTCCCGTCTCTTAGGACCATGGGCACTATACCTCTTAAGCTTTAATATTTCACCAATATTAAAAAGGCTTAGGTGTAATATCTATTTCTTGCAACTTACAAATTTTAATGACTCTTCACCATGGGAGCACCATACCTCCTGAGCTTTAACTTAGTTTTTATATATTCATCCATCTCGAGCTTAATCAAGGAACTTCAAAGCCCAAATCCTTATCTATTTGACCTAAATCGGGAAAATTTGACTGTCTATAAACGGTCCATCATTTAGAATTTTTTGAACTTCTACATATCATTGGACATATCTTTTCATGACTTATCCATCTGTGCTAATTGCAAAGGCATTTGAGCTATCTTGTTATAGATAAAATTTCTCCAATGTTTCTGCTCCTTAACCAACACCATTCTCATCAATGAAACCATCTTGAAACCACCTTTGGCATTAATAACCTATATCGTACAATGAAAACTCCTTTGACAGTAATGAAAACATTACTAACAATCTCCCCTTTAGCATTAATGGAAACACTAAACATTAATTCTCCATGGAAAATAGTCATATAATATTCATTGAAGTTCATTGGATGGCAACCATCATTGGTGCTTTGTTGATTTGTTTTGAGAAATAGTTCTCCTTATAACAAATGTTTCTCCTATAACACTTGTTGTTAGTCCTTGGAATTATGGCAATTTACAACAAATGTTGCATATGTCTCAAGTTATAGTAAAGAGTGTAAAATAACTCCTACATATCTCCTTTACTTGCTCTTTTTTTTAGATCTCCCTTTCTCTCCCCTTGTTTAGACAATCATAACTGGACCTAACTTCAAAGATTGCTTATTCTACCTATTTACTTGTAATGTTTTATTATTTTCTCCCCCTTTGACATCAATGGAAAAGGGTATGTTTTAATAAACTCTCCCTTACGAAATATAAAAGGTCATTGGTGATTTCTCTATAAAAATAGTTGTTGTTTTTAATAGGTTGTTCAATAAAAATATTTGTTGTCTTGAAGCATGCATTGGATATTCTGTATCTTGGTTTTTCATCATTGTACAAATGTTGTCTGTTGTTGTTAATAGCCCTTTGTTTTCTCTTCTTATACAAGTTTTTGTTGTTGTTGTTAGTTCTCGTTTTGTTGTTGTTATACAACCTCTATATACAAGAATCATTTTTTCTATTCAGATGTTTGTACAAGTTGTTGCTCATTTGTTATTGTTAATGTAACTGTAGAAACTCAAATTGCCCATGTGATTGTTTGTTGTTATTCATTCTATATGATGGCTAAAGTTAATACACCTTTGTATAAAAATATGCAAGATTCATTGTTGTTATTCATTTTATGCTAT
>APFE030063630.1:0-34496 GCA_000404065.3 Pinus taeda
GAGAGTTGACATGTAACTAGTGTTAGTGTTCATAATTGTATCATGACTTGATGTCATCTGTGTACTTGTCAAAATAAAGAAGAAAATATAATTTTGTAAAAGAAAAAAAAATATTTATTTATAAATAGATTTTTTGCCCATGGTTATTTGTCCTAGCTCAAAGCACCCATTGAGTGCTCTAAGGGTTATGAAGAAAAAGTCAAAGAGTCAAGGTCATGATGTAAAGTCCCTTAGAGGCCACATGTATAAAGAGAATAAAATTGTTATTTTGTATATTATAAATATCTAGATGCTGCAATAAATCAAGTCGACCAGCAAGTTAAGAAGTCGGCCTTATGAGGGCTCGAAGGCCTCATGTAAAGGCTATATAAAGCTACCAATTTGACCTTCATTAGGCAGACAAGAAACTCGCATAAGAAAGAGTTTGGGTCTATGGCTAGAAGGAGGTGCAAAGGTGGAAAAAGGTCTGCAAAGGAGGTAGGTTTTGCTCTACATATGTAGTATCCAGGGTTAAATCAGGTTTGAGGCTAAGGAAGTAGTACAATTCGTTCTTTTGAAGAGCCCTAATTTCACTATCCATGGAGAACTTGTAGAGGAACTCAAGTTGATTGATTGATGGAAGCAAAGGTCTAGGGTTTGGTCTTGGAAGTCTCTTTTGATTTGATTCTATAAGAAGAAGTTCTCGTGGGTTATCCCCTTCTGGAGGGTTTTTTCCATGGCTTGGAGCCTATTTCTGGTGTCTCTCTCTTATGGTTGTGATCTGCATTGTTTTGGCATTTATTTGATGATGAACATAAAAACAATAAACAGAGAAAGAAGAACTAAATATCACAAATAAACAAAGAAAGAAGAACTAAATCTCAAAAATAAATGTCATGTATGGAAAATGAAATAATAAGTTGCCCTATTGTTTAATTTTTTCCAACACACTTGTATGATAAAAGTTCAAACATGGTAATCTAATTGTCCAAGCAAGCTATATACCTCCACTAATAATATTTTTTGTTTGGCTCAAGTAGAGGCAAAGGCAACAACAACTCCTTTTCCTAGAAAAATGACAAGAAATTCACTTGTCATCCACAAGGTAAAGTTGACTAAGAATTTGAGCAAGGTATGCCATATTGTAAACAAAACCATAGAATATAGAGGGTTGTTCCCCATAGGATGAAGCCTTTTAGGATTAAGTGGCTCAATATACCTCCCGAAGACATGGTATAAGCCTCAAAACATGGTGAGGTTTCCCTCCTAGAAATAACTTCCCTCGGGGAAGCCATGTCTAGCATCAAAATGTGGTTGTCATGCCCCCAAGGTGCACCTCTAAGCTATTAGCTTCCTGAGTTCCTTGAGGTTTGCGGCACCGGTGTGCTTTCTCCTCATTGGAGAAACCAACTCGAGTTTACTACTGCTCGTACTATGCCTCTAGCCCATGTACCTTGTTAGCGAGATCGTATCTTATACTTACGAAATTACTATTCAATCAAATCTCAGTGCAATAGACACCTCAAAACTTAACTTCAATTACAATTTACTTCAATTAACTTCAACAATAATCACATTCATTCATAAACAACATGAATCATGTATAGAAATAATACTTCAATAAATAGGAGGGGGAACTCTCAAAACAATTTCCCAATTTCTCTTTGACTCTAAAACTTCAATATACAAAAATTCAGTTTATAATGGACATTGGTTCGGTTGGGCCAAACTCCGAACACTTCCCTGCCACAATCCTTCACTAATACAAATATACAATAACCGAGTTACAAACCCTTCAACTAGCAACCCACAATGAAACCCAAAAAATAACCAAGTTGCACCGCTTCGACCTACATAAATACCCCATCGCATACCACCCTCAACAATACCTCGTTAAACAATCTCGCACAATTTCCTTCTGCAAATTGCTTTAGAGAACAAGCTCCTTCGAGACCCAACTATCTTCTTCCTTTGTTGTCTCCTTCTTGTCTTACGATGAGAGGTTGTTGATCTTCGATTGATTGATGTTCTAACTCCTCTCCTCTCATCTTATATATATGAGTCACCCCCCATGAATAGTTATGTCTCTTCCAAGGGACGTGTCAGTTGGGCATTCGAGCCAACCTTCCTTCATTCAAGTCGACCATGAACCCCAAAATATGTCGCATCGTTTGTCGCATACAAACTTCCCTTTGGTTCACTTTTGACCATGTGCATTCACATCTCATCTTCAGTCGCGTACCTTCACAACTCAGGCAAGCACATCTTAGCTAGGCACACCTTGTCATCGATCAGGCACATCTTAGCAAGTCACACCTTGTTGTCAATCGGGTGTATCTCAATTGGGCACGCCTTTTCTTCGTCAATTGCGCCTTAACTAGGCACCCTCATCGTGTCGACTCTCAAATTTGTTCCAATCCAAACTCATTGCAGGTGAATTCTTCATGCGCTTGTCTCACTGAATTCTTTAAATCGAACTCATCTCGGGCACGCTCATCGTGTCGACCAAGTCCTTCCACCGAACTCAACTCGCCCTAACTCAAGCATGCTCGATTGCCTAGCCTAAGGGCTAGACATCCCCCCACCCACTTCAAAATGGTTTTCATCCTCGACAACACACCCCTCGTGAAAATTCTTAACCAAATCCTGAAGATTGTCCTCATCATGAAACTTCACCTCAATTGTCTTCATCAATATAGAAGAATCTCATCTCCAACATATATACCATGTCTATTCATGTATTGCAACCTGTAAGAATGACGTGTGTTGGGTCCCCTCATGCAATCGACTAGTCAAGTAGCTAATTTGTCCGTAGCATCAACTCCACAAGATAACATGCACCCAAACATGTGCAACCATTATCACCTCTTCCCCATCACATAATCTTTCTTCCGGTTTCACTAAACATGAGGTTCCATTCAATTGCATCTCAAGCTCTCAGGGGTCTCACCATCTCCAGAAAGTTATAGTGAGCCCATCTCCTTCATGAGCTTCAAAAATATAGTGGTGTGGGGAAGTCATACGACTTTCCTTTCTACTTCACAAGGCCATCTCTCTTCGTCTCAGACAAGAATCCACCCATACCTGGTATGAACCCTCCATACTGTTCTAAAATATATTTTATAAAGAGGTGGATAGGAACACCTACCCATACTCTCTTCCATCAACTTCATCGAAACTTGATCATTATGGCCTAGTATATCTATCTTCACAGTTCCATCCCGACCCATGGACATCCCTCCATATTCATCCTCTTCTCAATCTAGTTCCTACTCCAAACTTTCAATCCATCTATCAACATCTTCATCTTCCAAATAAACATACTCCTCTTCACGTTGATCCTCATACCCTCTACACTATTCAACGGTAGAAGTCTAGGCATCAACTGCCTTGCACTCTCTAGTGCAAGTCCCTGCATCCATCATTTATGACCTATTCGATAAACTTAGAATACCATCTAACGATGCTGCTATCAATTTTGAGTGTACCATGAGCATGGACTCCACACAATCCAACCTCTCATGAAACTCATATTCCAGTTGTCCTACCTCCACACAAATGGCTCCTTTCATGGACCTCATATTACTGTTCTCCTACCTCCACGCGAATGGCTATCATCTTGCATTCTCCTGCCATAGCTCCCACAGTAGGAACAATTGTTGGCTCCTCCATTCCTGCATGAATGAATAGTTTCCCCAAGTGTGGTATTAGCACATCCTCTTACTCAATCATAAACTGATCTATGCCAAGTACAACTTCATAGTCCACCTTTCCTTGCCAACTCCCAATCTTCATCGGAACATCTGTCGCTATCCCAAGGACTCTGCATCCTTTTGAATTCACCGCTTTAAAAGATGCATGGTTGGAACAAACCTCAATCCCAATCTCCTAGCCACAAATTCCTTCATGAAGTTGTGAGATGCTCCACTATCCAACATAGCCATCACTGGACTCCCAACTACATCCATCTTCACAAAATTTGGCTTCCTCCTTTCCGGATCATGTTTCGAGGTAGCTTCCTTCACCATAGTTGCTCCTAAAACCTGCATAACTCTTGATGCATGAGAACCTTGTTCTCTCTCTTCCTTCTCAACTTGTTGCAAAGTTGTCACCTTTTGCATTAATGGAAAATGCTTGGTCATGTCCTCTTCATTACACAACCAACACACAAGAGGTTTCTTCCCCCTTCAGAAAGCCACCCAACTTCATTCCATCTTCCTTTGAAAGCTTCTCTTTCCCTTTATCTTCTTTCTTCCTCCTCTCGCTTTGCTCCTTCCCTTATGTCTTGCATTCAGGGTAATCTAGAAGCTTGTTTGCATCAGTGATGGCTTCTTCAAGAGACTAAACCTTTTGCTTCCCTGCTTCAACTTGAGCCCATGGTTGCAACCCAATCACAAAATTGAACAACCTATCCTTCTCAACTATATCCAAAAGCTCCAACATAAGACTTGAATACTCCCTCACATGTGCTTGCAAGCTCCCTCTTTGCTTAATGAACTTCACCTTCACTCTCGCACCCCAAATCTCATCTTATGGTCCAAAATGAGCTATCAAGACTTCCTTCATCTTATCCCGTGTGGTGATGTCCTTTGCCATGTTATCAAAAGAAATTTGTTTTTCTCGCCTTCTCCATCACATTGTCACATCCTTTGTTAAGGATTAGACAAAAATTCCTATTTTTCCCCCCTCTAAAGTCACCCTAAATAATTCCAAGTATTGCTCCACATCCCAAACAAAGTTGCCTAATATATTTGTGTCCCTCGCACCATTGTATGATTTTGGTTCTTCAAAAATGCTACCGCATCTATCACAGTAGTATAAAAAAGAAGGTTATAGAGAAGATGGCTATGTTGATTTTCCCTCTACGGGAGAAAGGCTATCTAGGGAAGGCTATCCTATCCTCTACATATGGTAAGAATCATCGAATGGTTAGAACTTGGGGGTAACACAAATAGAAATTGACATAATTGTTGATGTTGTTTTAAAAATACCCTAATAGAAACTTTAAAATCCCACCTAGAATGCTAGTTGATTCTATTTTCTACAACAACCACATAACATTCATGACATAAATCTAGGTTAAATTATATTGACGAATTTAAAGCAAATTTCCCAATCCTTTTTTAAAACAAACTTCTCTATAAAAAAATTTCACAATTATCTTTTATTTTCATTAAATGTATATAACACTCTATCAAGAAGAATTTATTATATATATATATATATAATGGTTTCAAGGATGTGTTGGATAAATGTTTAAGCAATCCCATAGCTGCAATCTACAGGATGTAACAACCAAAACCAACATTCCAAGCAAATAACAAAAAGGAAGGAGCATGTTGACTAGAACCATCTAGGAAGAAGTATATCAAGTTGGGCCCTACTCATGAAAATTACTTAGAGCAAATCAATCACTGGTGAGGTGACCAAACATAGAGTTGAAAAAACAAGAACATATAATGAGAAAGGCAAAAAAGAAAAAATGGAAAAGACTAATTCCTGCCATTGGGATGAATGATTCACAAGTGGGAGACTACTGTTGCATGCTAAAAATTCAAACATGGTAATCTCATTGCCCAAGCAACTTATATACCTCCACTGATAATATTTTTGGGTTGGCTCAAGTAGAGCCAAAGGCAACACCAACTCCTTAGCCTAGAAAAATTACAAGAAAGTCACTTGCCATCCACAAGGTAAAGGAGACTAAGACAATAAACAAGGTATGCCAAATGTAAACAAAACCACTAAGGATAGAGGGTCTTCCCCCAAAGGATGAAATATTTTAGGATCAAGAGGCTCAATATCCCTCCGAAGGCATGTAATAAGCCTCAAAACATGGTGAGGTTTCTGTAATAACTGTACAAAATTTTGAAGCTATTGTAAAGACAGTAAAGGATTTCTTAAAATCATCATGAACCTGTGATTGAATTACATAAAATTTTACAAATGTCAGTTACAAATCTTACCGACAGAATTGATGAGAGTACCTACTTGTATTCTTGCAGTTGATGATGCCTCAAGCTGCTCCTGCTTCTCTTTACCAAAAGACGGAAACCACCCAGCCAAACTGAGCAGAACCTTGCTACTCATTCCAGTAAGCTTCACAGTTGAAGCAGACTGTTCCCCCGTGCCCAGAAACCTCAGAACAAACAAGGCGCAATTGTTCTTGATGATGAACTATATACAAATTTTCCTCCTTCCTTCGTTCTCACCTTCCCCCCTTCAAACTATTCTTTCTGGTTTATATCTTGTTTCTTGACAGTCGCCGCCCTTTCACCAGCAACCCACCGTTTCATCTCCTCGTGACACCCTCCCATGTCATGTCATTTCTTTTAATATAAAGGTATTATGAATTTAAGTTTAATATTCTCTTTTTTTATTTTATTTCTTTTAATATAAATGTCCTAGGATTATACTAGGAACCTTACCCTTAGTTTATTTATTATTTATATTTTTCTCTAATCATTTTATTAACTTATTAATATAATTTATTAATAATCTAAAATGTATAATTACATAACCATCTTTTAGGATTTAGCTTAATTTTTAACATTTATCTTTTATAATTATTTTTACGTTATACATTTTAAATTTAGTATTTACCCATTAATCATGACGTATTTAAGTAATATGGGTATTGATGGGTGAATATAACTTCTATTTGGTTGTAATCACTTCCTAAAACCTACATTGAAGGTCCATAATCACCATGGAGTTTTTCGATAACCATAAGGAAGAAACCTATTCTACTATGTTTAGATCTTTTGTTGGTGGAAAATGCCTGAAGAAGAGTAGGTTTGTGAAAATAGTTGAAGCCATCCTCGAGTTGGATATGTCTCTAGAGTTGAGGAAATCCATAATGCTGCACAATGAAGATCTTATTGAAAAGTTTACAAGAATTTTCTACACCCTCGAGAAGTCCAAGTATGGATCTCAAAGCACCAAGTTATTGTCCCATGTCAAATCTTTGGTTATTATTATGGCCAAGATTATTATTTATTTTTATTTGACAACAAGGAAGAACAAGATAAAATATTCAAATCAAGTCCCTACTTCATCAATTCCAAGGGATAATTCCTTAGCCACTAGACCTTGGACTTTGGTTCATTTGTGGAAATATTAACTATCCTAGTGAGTGACATTTCCCATCTCCCAATCCTTTCATAAGACAAAGATTCTCTTAAATCCAATGGAAACAATTTGGGTCATTATATAAATCAGGGTTATCTTGAAAGGAATATTTACTCTTGTGCTAGAATTTTGTTAGAAATAGATCTTCAAAAGGGTATGTCAAAGACAATCCAATTCAATATGGAGGGTGTTGGAAATAACACTGAGAGGGGGGGTGAATTAGTATTATCAGATCAATAACTTAATTTTCAAAACTGATTTGTATATGCTACTTCAGCTTAATGAACTAGCGTGTATACACAATTATACTTAACGAAACCAGCGTACATGCAGAGATATTTTGATTTACCCGAATTATCATGTATTGAACTTTAATAAGTATATCAGGAATTCATTAGACAATGCAGTAAAAGCAGAATAAAGCATCACACATAAGCAACACACATGAACACCAAGATATAAGGTGGAAACCCAATCTGGGTGAAAACCACCTACTGTTGTCGTCTCTGTCTTCTTTTAATAATAAGAAAATTATGTTTACAATTTTTGTACTGATGCGGTCTTATACCAGTATGCATGCTTCTACCTGTAGAAGGCTACAACCTTCTCTCGTTCTCCAACTTCTACTGGAAGGGAGCTCCAACCCCCTAGCTCTTGTACTAACTGATATGTTTACTAGTACGTAGGTGCCGGCCTACAGAAGGCTACAACCTTCTCTTTTCTTCCAGGGATGACGTTTCATAAATTTTCAGAATGGATCCATAAACAACTTTCTTCAATGATCAAATATATCTTCATCAACCAATCTCCTTTACAACCGAATCGATCAATCACTTTGACAACCCATCAATCTAATGATTCAGAATGTTGTCACTAGAATACAGTAACTAGAACCCAAGCCAGAACCTAGAACACTGCAACAACAAACAGAAGCAACTAAAACATATTTTAAAAGGTATACACTACTTCCATGTGTCGAACTTGCGTGCATACGCACTTTCCTCAAAGCGAACCAGCGTACAGATCTTTAAATCAAATTTATGACGTATACGCTGCTTTGATATGCAAAACCAGCGTGTATATGCTTCTTTTCTAAAGTGAACCTATGTATAGATCTATAAATGATTATTTAAACATTACAACTATTCCAGACTTCAGTCATACCTAGATCATCATATTTACAGACTACAACATGCACCAATTATTCAAATATATGATCAAACCACATAAAGATAATTCACTTCAAGCCTTAAGATCCTGATACATCATTAGTTCTTATCTTTCATCAAACGCTAAGGTTCATCCTTGGTTCAGATCAAGCACAACACCATAAGCCAATAACCTGCATATTAGATCTCATACTTCATTAGATATTCGATACTTGCACACCTTGGCCTAATGTTTTTCTCCTCCTTTTATAGTTTTAGGCCTTTCTCAATACCATGGACCAAAAACATTTAGGACCAATACCTTGGACTGAATACCTGGGGTCAATACCTTAGACCAGATACCTTGGACCAATACCATGGATCAAAATACCATGGACCAAATATTTCAGACCAAAAATTTAGTTTTCCAAGGTATACGCCCTTTTCCTTCCGTGAAAGTGTGTGTGTACATATATGCGACTTGTATACAGTGAATCTGCATGTATACGCAGCTTGGTCAATGGTGAACCTGTGTATACCTCTCTTTTCTTCATCCATGAAGATTGATTTGCAATTATTTGTTGTTTACCTGCTATACTTTCTAAACTGATTCCTTGAAGCTCCCCTGCATTTCATCACATTTGTGAACACTGTTGTCATGCATTCTTTCACATCTAATATCTCTTTTGTAGATTTGTTCTGCTACAAGTGGTCCACCATCAAGTACAACACCTACATCATAATGCCAACAGAGAATTGGAGCTATGCATAGACCCTTGATGATGAATAAATTCTCTTTAGGTGTAATTCTTGTCATGATTATGGTCACTTTGTAAAAGTTTGTTAAAAAATCCAAGGAATAAGACATCATTTGAAGTAGGGCCTTGTTTCCTTAAACAAAGGACATGAATCAAATAAACAAGTATCTAGAATGTATAAAAAGTGATAGCCCAAGGGATATTTCTGTGCAAAAATACCTCCCAACCAACAACATATTTGGTGTACTTGAGCAATAAGATGAGGAAAATGAAATGGTGGAAATAAATCAAATTGATCCACTAAATCAAGAGGAACCCATGAGAATTGAAGCCCATGAGGACCAACTGGAAGTGGTAGAGAAAATTTCAAAGAATCAATCACTTTCTTCAATCAAAAGCTGATATATTTTAGTATCAAACAATTTGAAGTCATCTACGTTTGTGGTTTTAACAGCCTCCCTGTTACAGATCATTTTGTGACATCCAATCAAATGGCCTTGAAACTGGATTAATCAACATCCATTAACACTTTTCATTCATCCCCTGCAAAGCCAAGAGCATCCTCTCACTAAAAGTTCCAATAATTATGGGTTAAACAAATAAAACCCCTAATTTTTGGACCCATCACACTTAGCCTTCATGCAAATTGCATTGTTGCAAGTTGTACATAGAGAAACAACATTGACCAACGCATGTTGCTTTCACTATAAGTGTGATGGCCCATGGAATTCAGTAAAAATAAAAATAAAAATTGATTCTTCTCTTTATAGAAGTTTACCGAGTGGTTTTGACTATTTACTTTCACTATAAGTGTGATGGCCCATGGAATTCAGTAAAAATAAAAATAAAAATTGATTCTTCTCTTTATAGAAGTTTACCGAGTGGTTTTGACTATTTACTTTTGAATACATCTTGAAATCCTACTTTTGAGGTCTTATCTCTTATCCCTAGAAATTATCCTCCCTCTAATGAGGATCTAAGTCCTATAATGGTAAACCCCAAACCACCGCTTTTACCCTATAAATTCACTTCCTCCCATAGAGTATGGGTTGGATTTTGGAGACTCTTATTTATGCCATCATGTTGTTGCTTTGTGCCTAAGGATCAATTATTCATCCATGCACTTGAGTTGTTATTGAAGGCTTTCTTTGTGGAGAAGGAAGGACAAGATAGTTGGGAGACATCTACAAGGTCAATATCTAAAAGGGTTGCATTTTCTCCTACATTCATTAATATAAAAGTGTTTTGTTTTCCTATATATATGTCCCATTTATGCATATGTAGATCAATGCCTTCTTGGATCATTGTGTAGAGATGTTAGTATATGTTATTTCTATATTTTGGTTCTCGTGCTTTTTTTAGTTGTTTTGTAGGTTCCACTTTTAGCATTTGGAGTTGGAGCTAGAGCTTACAAGAAAGGACAAGAGGAGATATTGCATTGGATTTCAAGTAAGTCTTTCTTCCATATTCTAAAATTTCTAAGGAAAACATAAGCCCTTTTTTCTATGTTGTTTCTAGATCAAGCCACTAGATCTAGGGAGTTTTCTTTTGTCCACAGAAGGAAATTATTCATCAAACAACTTGGCAACCATACTAGGGAATGAGATGCTCCTTTAGTTGTTTCATTTGCCTAGTATTTTAGGACCTTTGACAATGACTCATTTTGACTTGTTTAGATAGCTATAAGTCTTAGAAAACTATAATTTTGAGCTTGGTAGTGTTTGTTTTTTTCCTTTTTAGTAAAATTAGCCCCAATGCACATTTTGTTCTGAGGCAGAGCGACCCAACCCACTTATCTCTCTTTGTAAGCGCAATGAATCACATTGGTTGTCATATATAGATTGCGATGGTCCTGTAGGATGCAAAGATTTTCATTTTTATGCCTTAGTTCTTTTTTTATTCTAGTGATTTTTCGTGAGTCTCTCAACTAGTCAATGACTAAGCAATGCTAGTAGTCTGTTTAAATTTGAGTTTGATTACCTTTTGATGAGAGTTTGATTGTTTTTGTTTCTTCTTGTCAATTAGGGTTTTTTCTTCGCTTGATTGTTGATTTGATAAAATATTTTCATATTACAGTTTCAGTTTGTGTGAATTCTTTTAATTCAATAATCTAGTCTCATTTCATTTTTTATTGCATTTGAAAATTGAAAAGGAAAATAAAATTAATAAATCATTTTCTTCATGCATTAGGGCTTTGAATTGAATTGGAATAGTACATTTGAAGATCTTAATTAGGAATTTCTTGTTTGTTGCATCATTGTTTGAAAAATATTCGTTCCCTTAGATAGATCTTGATTGAATGAAAAAGAGTTAGTTTAATCATGCTAGTTGCATTATAGGAAGTTCAGGTGAATTCATTTCTTGAGCCTTGAAAATGAAACTTTAATTAAGATAAACTTTGAAATTTATTCAATTAACCTAAGAATCACTTGGAATATTAATGACACACATAGTGGTGTAAGCTAGAAAACGTGTTCTGGTGTCGTTAAACATAGGTGTTGTTGTTACTTGCCAGCATTACATCCCGATGATGGTTGGTTTTCGACTTACCCATAGTATATCAGAATGTTCTTCTACATACCGTCGAGTATATAGGAAAACGCTCCACATACATCTGAGTATATCAAAATGCCCACATCGTACGGTTACACATTAGACAACACTATTACGGACTGCGCTTTCATGTACCTCTAGGTATATTTTGGAAGTCTACACTAGGTTGCAATCCTTCCATAGGTAACCAAGTCAGACGCCTTTTCAGGGAGATTGCCTGCATGTACCGACAATGGTAGGTAGCAGTTCACAATGACTTAGAAAACCCTTTTTCCTAGTTACCCATTTTTATTTTTATTTATGTCTTTATTTTTCTAAAATTAATTAATCCACCATGGAAGAACACCCTGAACACCCCCGTTGTTCACGTAGAATGCAAATATTTCCTCCTTTACCTCCATGGGAAACACCTAGTTATTGTAAGAATAAGAAAATACAAACTATTGAACCTGATACATCAGAAGCTACCCCTTCTGAAACCACATCTGAGATTAATCAACTAGAAACATCACTTCCTACCAAACCTAAAATTACATCTTTACAAATTGGTGAGTTTAAAGCAGTGGAAACTAAAACTCTTGAGTCATTATAACCTGAAATCATTGAATGTAAATTTGTAAATTCAGACACTTTACAACCTAAGGTTATAGAACCTAAGGAACCACAAATAACTAAACCAACTACTTGAAGAACTTATTCTTCTTTTTTTCTGCCTTTATCTCAACCACAACTTGTGTTTTTGGTTGTCATGGAGAACCACTTCCACCTCGTCTTTTGAGTATTGAGGAAATTCCTCAGGAAGAGTCTTATTGACCTTGATCTCTTGTATGATTTACATATACTCCTCTTTATCAAGGCTTTCCTTTTGGTGCCCTTGATACTCATTTAGAAGCTCCTTTACATGAAACTCCTTGTTTTAATTCACCTTTGAACTTTCCTCGGAAAATTCCTTTGAGAAGTGTAACCGTGTCTAAGTCAGCGATGATTTCTCGACCTATATCTACTATCATGAGTGAATTGATCGAAGTTGTAACAACTTCTATGTTTTCCACTTCACTAGAAAAGCACTTGTTTGGTGGTCTGTCAGTGCCACTTGGCTACCAGTTGTTGTCTGAAACCTTTTCTGGTGCATCGACTAGTCCTTGGACTTCTCATTTACCATCTTCATCTAGAATATCATTTGTCCATCCTTAATGAGCACCTCACAACCTATTCAACCTATTACGCCCCAACCTCATTTAGAGTAGAAATATGGTGTGTTTCTTAGTGGATTAGGACACCTACAACAACCTACTCCATCCTATACTGGGAACCCTCCCCCTAGGGGGTAGTTTCCTCTATTCACTCCTTATCCTTCAACTGGGGGTCAATCTTTTGCTAGAATTTTCTTGTTTGTTGATCAGATGTTACATGTTGGTGCTTTGCCTTATTCGAGTCCTTCCTATGGGTTTCCCATTTCCAGTAATGCTTTCTCCTTGGAATCCTACCTTGTCTATTCAACTTGGTTTGGTCTTAACTCAAATTGTGACCTCTCAACCTACTCTGGTTATGCCTCAGGTTCCTACTTGTCAATCTGTTCTATCCATACCTCAACCCACCCTAGTTATGCTTCAAATGAGTCAACCTGATCAAGCTATATCCCAAATAGAAACTAGTCAAATGATACCGGGGATTTCTCAAATTCCCTCTATCCATCCTATTCAAGGTGTATTACAAACTCCACTTAACCCACTTGGTCAGACTATTCCACAAATACGAGTTAACCAACCTGTTCAAAGCATGCCACGGGTGTCAACTAGTTAGCCTAGTATTGGAATGATGCAAATTCCATCTGGGCAGTCATTCCAAGGCATCCCACAAATTCATGTTGGCCAAAAAACTATACCACAAATATCTTATCAAGGCCAACAGATCCAAAGTTAGATTTTCCAATCTTACCAAGGTTTTCATGGAACTACGCAACTTGGTCTTGGTTATCCTATTTATCAAACTCCTCCTTATCTCGATGGAATGCAAGTGCCCATAGCTCAACCAATTCCATCGTATCCAAGATACCCTCCACCACCAGTTAACCTTTACCGACAAGGTCAACCCCTTTAAACAAAATTTAATAGGAAATTATTGTTCATTGCAATGCTAGAGTTACAAGATCTCTCTTGGCTGACAGATGGTCTGATTTGACATTATCCTTGGTGGTCGTCTATTCCAACCAAATTGTCAAACGACATTCCAAATTTTAACAAAAATCTTCGAGAAGGCCTGTTAAATCACATTATGACTTATCATTTATGGTGTTCATCGAACTCATTAAATGATGAATCCATTCATTTATGACTTTTCTGGTGAACTCTTATTGGTTTGGCAACAAATTTGTATGTTGAATTGCGTAGAGATTCATTTAAAAACTTTAATGCATTGGAAACCACGTTCTAACCCATTTACAACTACCCATCTATTACGAAATTGGTACTGAGCTTTTGACCTCCTTAAAGCAATATAACTCTACTCATATATTTGATCATATACATGAGTGGATGTGTTTTTGTTGTCTGGTAAAAACTTACATTTTTTATCAGTTGTTGGCAAAATGGTTCATTAAATCCTTGTTTCCTTCTATAATTGAAGACATTGCTAATGACGAAGTTGTTACTAAAGAGCAAGTCATTGCTCGTGCTCAATATTTGGATTTAATTTACACTCATCCTGACACACTCTATGACAAGATACCAAACGCTCCACGACCTTCGTATATTGTTCCACCTACTCCTTCAAAGGAATCACATGGTGTTGATAGCGTGATTGGTTCCATCAGTCAACAGTTAGTGAGAAAATATTCTAATGAAACTAAATTGACCATCAAGTGTTGTAAATGGATAGATTGGAACCATAGCCCAAAATCAACTCGAAAACACTATGTAGCAGCCTGAAAATGTGTATAGTGGCCCAACCACTTACCAGTCATATAGTACCCACCTGCAGTACAACCACCATCCAACACGGGATACTATCCCAATCAACCCGCACCCTCGTATAATCATACTATGTCGAGTAACCAATACTCTACCATGTAAAGTGGTTAATACTCTCCCATGCATGGTGTTCAATACCCTCCCATGCAAGGTGATGAGTACCCTCCACGTGTCACATAGGTGGTTTCCACCTCCCAAAGCACTTACACCAACCTAAGACAAGGGAATCATTACCTCCCATATACAACAACCCATTAGACTAACCCCACAACACAACCTAATGCTGGGGTTAATTTTGTGTAACCTTATTTTGTGCAACAACAACAACCCTTTGAACAACTGAATATGGCCAACCTACCGAATGCCAACAAAAAGAAAGTAAAGAACAAGAACAAAGGGGAACTTGGGCAAGGGGGAAACAACAAAAAACAACCCTTGCAATCACTGGATGGAGGAAATCCTCCTATCTGGAACCAAAACAAGGGTCAGAACAACAACAACCCACAAAATTAGAACAAGAACCCTAGTCTAAGGAATAATCATGCTTGTGATATTTGTGGAGAATATGGGCATCATCATTGTTGCCTTCAACTCCCCGAGTTGAAGAGGATGAAACATGCCAAGGGGCGGGGTGGGGGAAAACTGACAAGCTGCAGTTATGTAGAACCCTTCCCCCCACCAGGGAGTGGTGAATACCCAGCGCAAACCCTCCCACCAATAGTTTCATAATCCTCTTGGAGGATGTTCCAAAATCCCCACCAATCTCGAAATTTTTGTAGCGGGAGAAGATGTTCTTGTGCAAACACAAAACTATGACTACATAATCCCTCCAGAAACCAACCCTTCCATAATAACCACTGTTGCATCTACGGTACCTTTAACGTTACCTCGAACCTTGGTAGATACCATTCCACGAATGGTAAAAGGGCCACTACATTGAGCGGGACATACATCAAATATTGCTCATAGCTACAACATTGTAGATGATATAGGTCAATCTCCATTAGCTATGTCAACATTGGAAGTTTAACAGAGTTTCCAAACTCAATGGAAAGCCCTCCTTTTCGCATTAGGCACAATTGACCCAGTCGATTCTCATTTGATGGCTTTCGATTTGGATAACGCTACTCCCTTTCTTTCCATCGATAGTCACCTTTGAGATTCCAGTCACAATTCATAATATCAACATCCATCGTTTCATTGGTTATGAGTGGGAAACCACAGGTATCATTCCCAAATTAGTTTGGCACAAACTAAGGTCCTCTGAGATCAAAGCATCACCCATTACACTCAGAGCATATGACGGGTTCCCTTCGGCCCCATTAGGACTTTTTTAGGACGTTCCAGTAGAGCTTGTCGACAAAATTGTTCTCATAGATATAGAGGTTCTTGATGCCCAACTAGATTACAATATCCTGATAGGTCATAGCTACATGTAGGTGATGACTACAATAACATATTCAATGTTTTGTATCATGATGTTCTCCCATGGTGGGAAAATTGTTATAATAGATCAACTCACATACTACGAGAAAAGGGCGTCCTCCACCCTCGATTGTGTATTACCTTTTGTAGGATCCCACACAGAGGTGATTACTTCTTTTACTCAAGAAGGACCGGGGATAGTCAAGGCATCATCACTCCTTGGCACATACCCTAGTGACCCACCTTTAATTGAGGCTGCCCCCGCAACCCCAGTGTGTATGATGAGTTCGTTAAACACACCTAAACCTCAGGAACTAGTTCCAGAAACCCCGAGTGTTGTGACTACTGACTCAACATTCCTAACATACACAATCACTAAGACACCTTTCTTTTATGTCCTACCTGGTTTTGTCTTGCACCAAGTCATGGAAACACTAACATTTCTAAATATGGCTTTCATGATACTTGACTAGTATTTGGCCCCATAGGCCATGTCAGCAAAATCAGGTATTACCTTGATACTCATCATTCTTGTAGCCACTCATTAGGAAGCCACGCCAAAATTAGCTACACCTGCGTTGACACCAACAAGTGCCACAAAAAGGGACAAGCAGAAAGGGAAGAAGGTGGAAGCCTCGACCACTTCCTTGTCCAGGGTACCACCACCTTGTACATTATGTGAAGTCTCCAGGCACCCTACCAAATTGTGTCCAAAATTAGAGGAGTTAAAATCTCTTCTTCATGCCCCAAAAATTATAGTAGCCTCACCTCCACCTTCAGGAGAAAAGGCCACACCAACATGTAATAAGGCATTACACACCAACGATGCATGCGCTATATGCATAGATTATGAACACTACACACATCACTAACTTCCTCATTATCGAGATGCATTGGGAGCCCTCGCTCAAGCCAATACTGTGACACCATCACCTCCAATGGTAGATGATGGATCCAAAACCATTTATTATGTCTTTGAGGAAGAAGTTGCAAGCCCTGTTCATCCTTGCATCCATTGTCACTCTACCTCTTGCCCTCGACCAGTATCCAAAAGGATGACAAATATGCTTAAGACAGTATTGCTAAAACCTTCCCACCCCCACGCACTATGCGATAGACTAGGCCATTTGATTAATGAATGCTGAGAATTGAGCAAAATCAGAGATGTTTTTCTCTTATTCGTCCATATTCCTCGACTTACCTAATCAAACCATTCTAGACACCTGCACAATCATTGTCACATTTGTTCCCAAGTTCATCATACACAGAACTGTCAATACCTCCCGTGATTTCAAGCAGTAAGAGCATCCTTGCATCAAATTGAAACCGAGATTACAAATCCTCCTCCCATCGCCGATACTAAGATCCAGAGGTGGCCCACACCCTTAAATGCCCCACCTCATGACACCAACCATCCATCCTCATCACGAACTATGAGAAATGTTGATACACACACCATTTATTACATTAGCACATAACCTTCAATATGTGTAGTACGCACATGCAACATTTGTACCAACAACTTTCATAGTCTAGACACATGTTCTATATTGAAAACATTTGGACAACTTAGCATATGGCACCACCTATTTCAGGTAATCCCTAAACACCATACTCACATAGAAGAAGACGCCTTGATGCCTAGGATGCCAACATTATCTCAGGAACCTTCTCCTACTCATCACCAAGCCACCATCATGGATTTTATCCCACCACCTGGTGCTAATGACACACGATGCCACATAGGATTCATTTCCTCAACCATAGGAACCCTAATTCACGTTGTATGCTCATGATTTCTTGGTGTGGGGCCCAACGAGGCGTTCCTTTTGCCAATGTAGCCAAACTTTTTCACCCACCTGGAACTTGTGTGGCACTTGATGCTAATCATGTCGCTGCTTGTACTTAGCATTGGCTTTGTCCAATATGCATGGACCCGTTAGCGGATGTGTTGAATGTGCTCAATGAAGCTATTTTCCTTGTCGGCTTCGGACTGGACATGAGCCGAATCTGCTTGGGTCGCTACGAATTGTTTGGCCACATCAATGGGACATAGTGGTTGGAATCCCAAGCCCACTTGAAAAGGGTTGTGGCCAATCGAGCTATGGAGAGCCCAGTTATAGTTGTTGTGGACATAGTGATGGCTCCCATCCTATGTGCATGGATGCTTTGAGTTGTACATGCACAAAATGTGTACGTTCATCCTATTGACGACCTATGTCTAGTCATTAGTTTGTGGATGGAAAGTTGTGGACTTAGTGAGCTTGGTGTCTAGCATCGACCAAAGATTGGAACAAAATGTATTGAGGAATTGGTTGTCGTGATCTGTGATCATAGACTGTGGGATCCCAAAGTGTACCCACACTCATTTAAAGAAGAGTTTAGCAGTGGCTTCTGCTGTGATATTCTACTTGCAGGTTGCCATAATGGCCATCTTCGAGAATCTTTCGATGATCACAAAAACACAGTCGTTGCCATACTTAGTAGAAGGAAGGCACAACATGTAATCCATGGAGATGGATTCCCAACGTCGACTACGGGTAGGCAGTGGAGTATAAAGGCTTTGCTTCTTGATGGTTGGTTTGGCAATGGCGCAGGCAGTGCAGGATCTGATCTACTTTGCGACATCCTGTCGAAGATTCGACCAATAGAAATACTTCTGCAGTATTGCCACCATTTTCTCAACCCCGAAATGCCCAGTGACCCAATTGTAGTGCACTTCCCAAATCATCTTGGCAAGCTCGCCTGAAGGAATACAAAGGTGTCCCAGGTGGCATAACAAAGAATCTTGGAGGTAAAAATCTGGAACTTGCTGACCCTCGAAGAGTGTTTGGTATGTTTGGCCAAATTCGGGGTCACTTTTATAGAGAGGTGGCCAGCTAGAAGTCTCGTGCCCATAAGAGTTGAGCATAGTGGTTAACGTTGTGATCGGTGGTTGACTAGGGAAATCTGCAACATTATTGGTGTTTCCCTTCTTGTACATGATATTCAAATGGAATTGTTGCAAGTATGTGGACCACCTTTGATGGTGATCATTCTGCAACTTCCCTTGCATCTGTATGAAGTCTAAGGGTCGGTGGTCTGTGTGGATGACCATTTCCTTCCTCAAAGTGTGATGATTCCATTGTCGGTAGGCATGCACAATGGAATACGTCTCTTTGTCATAAGTGAGATACTTCTGGAATGTGTCTGAAAGTGTCTCATTGTGATATGCCACTCAATGCCCCTGTTGAGTGAGGACTACCCCAATAACATAGTCAGAGGCATCTGTCTCGATCTCAAATGGTCATTGCAAGTTTGGTAGTGTGAGCACAAGTGCAGAGCAGAGGCGATGTTTCAACCCTGCAAATGCCTTATGTTGAGATTCAGACCAAAAGAATTTCACTCCTCCCTTGGTGACTTGACTCAAGGGCTGAGTGATATGAGAGAACCGCAACACGAGCCTATGGTAGAAATTGGCAAGACTCAGAAAGCTGCGGTGCTCCATCAGAGTGGTTGGGGTTGGCCAATCCCGAATGAATTGGATCTTGGTTGGATCCACATGCACCCCTTGTTCATCAATAATGTATCCCAGATACTAAACCCGGGTCATCCCAAAATTACATTTCTCCAAATTGGCACACAAATTGTGTTGCCACAGTGTTTGGAGAACCTATTAGATGTGGTGGAGGTGCTCTTCCCCACTCTGGCTGAAGGTCACGATGTCATCCAAGTATACCACTACAAATGAGTTGGTGAATGGCCACAAGATGTCATCCAGAAGCCTCATGAAGGTTGTAGGATCATTCGTCAACCCATTTGACGTGTATGATACCTCTTTGGAAGGATCTCTTTGAGGGCTATAGTTTCTGATGCAATTTCTTTGAAATCGCTACATGAATCTTGCCAAAAAAAAACGTCGTTTAGAGCCTCAAAACGGCTCCAGAAGTTTAGGACCCAAAAGGAAGCTAAAAATAGTAAGTTGTGCTACAATTAAGGAAACTGAAAAAAATGAAAGAGGCGGTGGTGGGGGTCCACGTGGAATAGGCAGGTGGCCACCAACATCCACCTGGATCATTCCTCCCCCCTTAGGAAGCAATGACCTCCATTGCGTTGAGTTCCTCCATGAGATGAGGGAACTTATGTTGAACTTGGTCCTTGGTGAGCCATTTGCCTTGGTGCAGGAGTTGGTCGGCTTTGACAACTCGATACAACTAGATCTTCTGTTGGCAAGTTTCCTTGATTTGCGTGTCTGTGATCCGATCAGTTGCAGCTTGTTTCATGCAGTCTGGATTTAACTCTGTTCGTGTGAGTTGTTATACAATGTCAAAAATGTCCAGTAATGGTGGAAAGTATGGCCAAAGGTGATCCACATTGAACACTGAGTGCAGGCCAAGAAATGGGGGAATTCTAAGCTAAAAAGCATTATCTCCCATAGCCTTGGTGATGGTGTATGGCTGATATTGAAGCAAACAAATCTTGCGATGGGGCCCAACGAGGCATTCCATCTGCAAATGTAGCTAACTTTGTTGCCCACCTGGAAATTGTGTGGCACCCGATGTTGATAATGCTGCTACTTGTACTTAGCATTGGCTTTGTCTAATATGTCATGGACCTGTTGGTGGATGTGTTGAATGTGCTCAATGAAGCTATTTGCCTTGTCAGCTTCGAACTAGACGTGAGTTGAATCTACCTGGGTCACTGCGAATGGTATGGCCACATCAATGGGACATAGTGGCTGGAATCCCAAGCCCACCTGAAAAGGGATGTGGCCAGTCAAGCTATAGAGAGTCTGGTTATATTTTTTTTGGACATAGGGAAGGCTCTCATCCCATGTGTGTGGATGCTTTGAGTTGTACATGTACAAAATGTGTACGATCATCCTATTGATGACCTCTGTCTGGCCATCAGTTTGGGATGGAAAGTTGTGGACTTAGTGAGTTTGGTGTCCAACATTGACCAGATATTGGAACAAAATGTACCAAGGAACCCGTTGTCCTGATCTGAGATGATAGAATGTGGGATCCCAAAGTGTACCCACACTTGCTCAAAGAAGAGTTTAGCAGTGGCTTCTGTTGTGATATTCTTCTTGCAGGCTGCCATAATGGCCATCTTTGAGAATCTGTCAATGACCAAAAAAACACAGTTGTTGCCATGCTTAGTAGGAGGAAGGCCTGACATGTAATCCATGGAGATGGATTCCCAAGGTCGACTAAGGGTAGGTAGTGGAGCATAGAGGCCTTGCCTCTTGATGGTCGGTTTGGCAATGGCGCAGGTAGTGCAAGATCTAATTTATTTCTTGACATCATATCGAAGATTTAGCCAATAGAAATACTTTTGTAGTACTACCACCATTTTCTCGACCCTGAAATGCCCAGCGACCTGACTAGAGTGCGCTTCCCAAATCATCTTGGCATGCTCGCTTTAAGGAACACAAAGGTGTCCTAGGTGGCATAATAGAGAATATTGGAGGTGAAAATATGGAACTTGCTGACCCTCCAAGAGTGTATGGTATGTGTGGCCAAATTCGGGGTCACTTTTGTAGAGAAGTGGCCAGCCATAAGTCTCATGCCCACAAGAGTTGAGCATAGGGGAGCAATGTTACATAATACATCATCCGTGAAACATCACAAACATCAAGGGGAGCAATGTTACATAATACCTCATCCGTGAAGGGCTTGATGCTGTATGGAAGGCGACATTGTTGGCTCACGCAAAGATCTCGTTCTTGGTGAAGCCACCCGATGGTGTATATTTGTGGGTGTGGTGTGGTCAGTAAGCCCATTCGCTTCACGACCTCTACTACAATGAGGTTCTTTTTGCTCCCACGTCGACAACGAACTATAGCGGGGAACCCTTTACACACATCTCAGAGTGGAAGAGACGCTCCTCCTCCTCTGGATCTTCGGGTTCCTCCTTCTAGATCTTCGTGGTGGAAATGGTGGCATTAGGATCCACATCAAAAATCTACTGCCCTTTTTCATTCCCCTTGTCGGGTTCTTACTCAGATTCAAAACATGCATCTGATTCTAAAGCCTTAAGCTCGACCACTAGTGACTCCTTGGCCCGACACTCACTTGTGTTGTGAGTGGAGCTCTTATGGAACTCACACCACTTTCCCATGTACTTCTTTAGCTTCACAGTGTTTTCCTTTGTTTGTGGCTTTGGTGTGTTACCACGAGCCATCCCACCTTGGCTTTGTTGTTAGTTCTACGGTTTGGGGGCACCTTTCGCTTGCTTCGGATTTGTAGATCCAAAGTCTCGCTTCTTCTATTTAAACTTCTGCTCGATCTTGACAACGTATTGGTACGCCACACTGAGCGAGTAAATGTCTAGGAACTCCATCTTGTCCTAGATATATCTATGTAGGCAACCTCGGTACTTAAGTACCAAATGTTTCTCAGAAAACATTGTTAAATTCTGGCACATCTTGGTCCCTTCTCTGCTGTAATGTGGTCCACTTTATGTATTTGTCCTCATAGCTCTCGATAGGTTAGTACTGCTCCTTGATGGCATCCTGGAATGAATTCCAAGTGGGAGTGGCTTAAACCAGTGTGGTCGTACTTTCATCCTTCTTCTTACAATAGGTTTCCCACCAGTCCTTGACGTGGGGGGCAGATTTGAGAAGAGAAAAAGTAATATTTTCCCGGCTGGAAAAATCATGAATAGAAAAAATATCCTTTTAGCAGATTTAACCATTTATCTATGATGTTTACATCTATTTGGCCCTCAAATACGGGAATGTCAAAGTTTAATTGTACCTTAAAAGGTGTGGAGCCTCCAGAGTGGCTGTCGAATGTGGATGCGCCGCTGGTGGGCAACCGTTGAAGGATCTGGGCAAGATATCCACCATCGCATTCCTTTGTTTCTCGAGGGCCTCCTCGAGCAATATTTCGATAGGATTTATTTCTCCCTCATCTTTCTTTTCTTCCTCCATGGTCGGCCATTGGGGTTTGCGAGGCTGATCTTGCAAAGGTTCAACTAGATTGAGCCCTAACTCCTTATATCCCCACCTTGTTGGGGACAACAAAGAAAAATAGAGAAAGAGCAAATCGCTCTGATACCACTGATCCAGATTTTTACAGGAACGCAAAAAATTACATATATTACCATAAATATTGAGATGAAACAAAAATAACACTTCATTTCATTAATATAAAATATTGAAATATGCTTACAAACAGAATGTAAATAAGATTAGCTCAGGCGATGGTAACTTATCTCTTAGAAGGGATGTGGCAGATACATGCCTCTCAACTAAGTTACAATGAGGGTCAAGGGCCTTTTTATTATTGAACAATAAGAGAAAACCCAAAACAACCAAAACCCTAACCCGAGGAGATGTAACACCAAGATTTTATGGGATCCGTTGGGGTTAGCTAGGCATCCAACTTGCCGGGGTCATAACTTGGTCATATTATCTCTGTTTGATGCGTATGATACCTTGTTGGAAATATCTCTCGAAGGACTATAGCTAATGAGTAAATTTATTTGAAATTACCAAATAAATTTTTCCAAACAATGTCGTTTAGGGCCTCAAAACGACTCCGGAAGTTTAGGACTCAAAAAAACTGCTAAAAATAGTAAGTTGTGCTACAATTAAGGAAACAGAAAAATTGAAAGAGGCAATGGTGGGAGTCCATGTGGAATAGTTGGGTGGCCACCAACATCCACCTAGATCATTCCTGCCCCCTTAGAAAGCCATGGTCTCCATTGCGTTGAGTTCCTCCATGAGATGAGGGAACTTATGTTGAACTTGATCCTTAGGGAGCCATTTTCCTTAGTGCAAGAGTTGGCTGGCTTTGACAACTCAATATAGTTGGATCTTCTACTGGCGAGTGTTCTTGATCTGCATGTCTATGATCCGATCAGTTGTAGCTTGTACCATGCAGTTTGGATTTAACTTTTTTAGTGTGAGTTGTTATGCAATGCCGGATGTGTCCAGTAATGGTGGAAAGTATGGCTAAAGGCAATCCACATTGAACACTGGGTGCAGGCCAAGGAATGGGGGAATGCTAAACTAAAATGAATTATCTCCCACAATCTTGGTGATGCTGTATGACCCATATCGAAGTGGGCGAAGCTTGCAGTGGGGCCCACCAAGGTGTTCCTTCTGCAAATGTAGCCAAACTTTGTCACCCACTTGGAACTTGTGTAGCACCCGATGCTGATCATGCTACTGCTTGTACCTAGCATTGGATTTTTCCAATATGTCATGGACCTGTTGGTGGATGTGTTGAATGTGCTCAATGAAGTTATTTGCATTGTCGACTTCGGACTGTACATGCGCTGAATCTGCTTGGGTCGCTGCGAATGGTATGGCCACATCAATGGGACATAGTGGTTGGAATCCCAAGCCCACCTGAAAAGGGTTGTGGTCAGTCGAGCTGTGGAGAGTCCAATTATAGCCGTGCTGGACATAGGGGAGGCTCTCGTCCCTTGTGTGTGGATGATTTGAGTTGTACATGCGCATAATCTGTACGATCATCCTATTGATGACCTTTGTCTAGCCATTAGTTTGGGGATGGAAAGTTGTGGACTTAGTGAGCTTGGTGTCCAGCATCGACCAGAGATTGGACCAAAATTTAATGAGGAAGTTGTCGTCCCGATCTGAGGTGATAGACTATGGGATCCCAAAGTGTACCCACACTCCTTCAAAGAAGAGTTTAGTAGTGGCTTTTGCTGTGATATTCTTCTTGTAGGCTGTGATAATGACCATCTTCGAGAATCTGTCAACAACCACAAAAACACAATCTTTGCCATGCTTAGTAGAAGGAAATCCAGACATGTAATCCATGGAGATAGATTCCAAAGTTCGACTAGGGGTGGTTAGTGGAGTATAGAGGATTTGCTTCTTGATGGTCATTTTGGCAATGACGCAGGCAGTGCAAGATCTGATGTACTTCCTGACATCTTGTCGAAGATTCAACCAATAGAAATACTTTTGTAGTATTGCCATTGTTTTCTCGACCCTGAAATGCCCAACGACCCGACTGTAGAGCGCTTCCCAAATCATCTTGGCATGCTCGCTTGAAGGAACACAAAGGTGTCTCAGGCAGCATAACAGAGAATCTTGAAGGTGAAAATATGGAACTTGTTGACCCTCCAAGGGTGTATGGTTGTGGCCGAATTCAAGGTCACTTTTGTAGAGAAGTGGCCAGCTAGAAGTCTCGTGCCCATAAGAGTTGAGCACAGTGGTTAACGCTGTGATCGGTGGTCAGCTGAGGCAATCTGCAACATTATTATTGCTACCCTTCTTGTACTTGATATTCAAATGGAATTGTTGCAGGTATGTGGACCACTTCTGATGGCAATCATTATTCAACTTCCCTTGCGTTTGTATAAACCATAAGGATTGGTGGTCTGTGTGGATGACCGTTTCCTTCCCAAAAATGTAATTCTTCCATTATCAGCAAGCCTGCACAATGGAATACATGCCTTTGTCATAAGTGTGATATTTCTGGACTGTGTCTGAAAGTGTCCCACTGTGATATGCCACTAGATGCCCCTGTTGAGTGAGAATTGCCCCAATAGCATTGTCAGAGGCATCTGTCTCAATCTCAAATGGTCGTTGCAAGTATGGTAGTGTGAGCACTGGTGTAGAGCATAAGCGATGTTTCAACTCTGCGAATGCCTTCTGTTGAGATTCAGACCAAAATAATTTTTCTTTCGCTCCTCCCTTAGTGACTTGACCCAAGGGCCAAGTGATATGAGAGAACCTAGCCACAAACTTGCAGTAGAAATTGGCACGACCCATAAAGCTGCAGAGCTCCGTCAGAGTGGTTAGGGCTGGCCAATCCCGAATGAATTGGATCTTGGCTGGATCCACATGCACCCCCTGTTCATCAATAATGTATCCTAGATATTGAACCTGGGTCATGCCAAAAGTACATTTCTCCAGATTGGCACACAACTTGTGTTTCCGCAGTGTTTGGAGAACTTGTTGGATGTGGTGGAGGTTCTCTTCCCAACTCTGGCTGAAGATCAATATGTCATCCAAGTATACCACTATAAATGAGTTGGTGAATGGCTGCAAGATGTCATCCATCAACCTCATGAAGGTTGCATGAGCATTCGTCAACCCGAAAGGCATAACCAACCATTCGAAAAGGCACTCATTGGCTTTGAAGGTAGTCTTCCACACATCGGAGGGTTGGATTGGTACTTGGTCATATCCGAACTTTAGGTCGATCTTGCTGAAATATTCCCCCCCTTGAGTTGGTCCAGAAGGTCATCAATCTGTGGGATCGGGTACCTATTCCAGACAATGATCTTGTTTAGTGCCTGATAGTCAACACAGAGTCTCCAAGTCCCATCCTTCTTCTGTACCAACATGATCCGACTCCCACAGGGAAATGAACTCGGCTGGATGTGACCTTTCTACAATAGCTCATGAATCTACCTCTTGATTTCATCATTCTCCAAAGTGGAGCATCGATAGATTGGTCCATTGGGAAACAACACACTTGGGGTCAAATTGATGGAGTGCTTAACCTGACAGTGTAGAGGCACCCCTGCGTGGGAGGTGAAGATATCCTCATATGCCTCCACGACCTTATCCATCTATTGTTGTCATGTGGAGGGGCCCTGTTCAGAGGTCATGGCCACCATCTTCTTCTTTCCCTAAGGGTGTATCGTCAAGAAAACAAATTTCCTGATTTTGGAAATAAGCTTACTACATTGTTTTGCGGTAACTTGAGAGATGGCGGTAGGCAGTGCTACCTCCAGTATCCTATACAACTTATTTCCCAAGGTAACAATAACAACACGAGGCCTTGAATCATACATGACATGCCGCTTCCACAAGTATGGTTGGCCTAATAAAACATCACAAACATCAAGGGGAGTAATGTCACATAATACCCTATCCGTAAAGGGCTTGATTTTGTATGGAAGGCTGTACTATTGGCTCATACGAAGATCCTGTCCTTGGTGAAGCCACCCGATAGTGTGCAATTGTGGATGTGTTGTGGTCGATAAGCTCAGTTGCTTCACAACCTCTGCTGCAATGAGGTTCTTTTGGCTCCTGGTGTCGACAATGAATTGTAGCGGGGAACCTTTTACCCACATCTCGGAGTGGAAGAGACACTCCTCCTCCTTTGGATCTTTGGTTTCCTCCTTCTGGATCTTCCTGGTGGCAATGGTGGGGTTGGGCTCCGCATAGATAATCTGCTTCCCTTTATTATTCTCCTCGTTGGGTTCTGACTCAAAGTCGGAACATGCATCTGATTCTGAAGCCTTTAGCTTGGCCACAAGTGACTGCTTGGCCCAACACTCACTTGTGTTGTGAGTGGAACTCTTATGGAACTCACACCACTTTCCCGTGTCCTTCTTTAGCTTCGTAGTGTTGTCCTTTGCTTGTGGATTTTGTGGGTTATCCCGGGCCGTCCTGTCTTGGATATGTCCTTTGTTCTTCAGTTTGGGGGTAGCTTTCTCTTGCTTCATATTCGTAGATCCAAAGTCTCGCTTCTTCTGTTTGAACTTTTTCTCAATCTTGACGGCATATCGTCATGCCGTGTTGAGTGATAAGATGTGCAGGAACTACATCTCATCCTAGATGTATGTGTGTAGGCAACCTTAGTACTTAAGTACCAAATGTTTCTAAGAATCCTTGATACCCACCTTCATGTGAAGGGTATGAAAAACATTGGTAAATTCTGGCACATCTTGGTCCCTTCCCTGCTGCAGCGTGGTCCACTTTATGTATTTGTCCTCATAACTCCCGATAGGGTAGTATTTCTCCTTGATGGCATCTCAGAACAAATTCCAAGTGGGAGCGACTGAAAACAATGAGGTCGTACTTTCATCCTTCTGCTCACAGTAGGTTTCCCACCAGTCCGTGACATGGGGGGCGACTTTGAGAAGAGAAAAAGAAATATTTTGCTAGCTAGAAAAATTATGAACAGAATAATATCCTTCTAGCAAATTTAACTATTTATCTACGATGCCTGCATATATTTGGCCCTCAAATATGGGAATGTCAAAGTATACTTGTACCTTAAAAGGTGTGGAGCCTCCATTGTGGTTTTCAGATGTGGATGTGCCACTGGTGGGCAATCGTTGAATGATCTAGGCAAAGTTATCCATCATCACATTCCTTTGTTTCTCGAGGGCCTCTTCAAGCAATATTTTGATAAGATCTCTTGCTCCCTCATCTTTCTTTTCTTCCACAATGGGCAGCCGTCGGGGTTTGCGAGGTTGATCTTGCAAAGGTTCAACAAGATCGAGCCCTAACTCCTTATATCTCGACCTTGTAGGGGAGATGCAAAGAAAAACATAGAAAGAGCAAACTGCTCTAATACTACTGATCCACATTTAAACATGAACACAACAAATTTCAGGTATAACCATAAATACTAAGATGCAACATAAATAATACTTCATTTCATTAATATCAAATATTTCAAATATGCTTACAAACAGAATGTAAATAAGACTAGCTTGGGCGATGGTAGCTTATCTGTGAGAAGAGATGTGGTGGCTACATGTCTCTGAACTGAGTTACAATGAGGCTCAATAGCCTTCTATTATTGAAATATAAGAGAAAACCCTAAAGAACCAAAACCCTAACCCTAGCCCGAGGAGATGTAACACCAAGAGTTTATGGGCCCTATTGGGGTTAGTTGGGTAGCCAACTTGTCAGGGTCGTAACTTGGTCGTATTATCTTTTTTTAACGCGTATGATACCTCGTTGGAAAGATGTCTTTGAGGACTATAGTTGTTGATGCGATTTCTTTGAAATCGCTAGATGAATCTTGCTAAGAAAACATTGTTTAGGGCCTCAAAACAAATCCGACATTGGTGGGGTTCTACATGGAATAAGCGGGTGGCCACCAACATCTACCTGGATCATTCCGACCTCCTTCGGAAGCAATGGTCTCCATTGCATTGAATTCCTCCATGAGATGAGGGAACTTCTACTGAACTTAGTCCCTGGTGAGCCATTTTCCTTGGTGCAGAAGTTGGCTAGGTTTGACAACTCAATATAGTTGGATCTTCTGCTAGTGATCATTCTTTATCTGCATGTCCATAATCTAATTAGTTGCATCTTGTTCCATGCATTTTGGATTTATCTTGTTGGTGTGATTTGTTCTGCAACGTCGAATGTGTCCTGTAATGGTGGAAAGTATGGCTGAAGACGATCCACATTGAACACTGGGTGCAGGACAAGGAATGGGGGAATGCTAAGATCAAAAGCATTATCTCCCATAGCCTTGGTGATTGTGTATGGCCCATATCGAAGTAGAGGAATCTTGCGGTGGGGCTCAGCGAGGCGTTCCTTCTGCAAATGTAGCCAAACTTTGTCGCCCACCTGGAACTTGTGTGGAACCCCATGCTGATCATGCCACTACTTGTACTTATCATAGGATTTGTCCAATATGTCATGTACCTATTGGTGGATGTGTTGAATGTGCTCAATGAATCTATTTGAATTGTCGGCTTCGGACTAGACATGAGCCGAATCTTCTTGGGTCGCTAGGAATGGTATGGCCATATCAATGGGACATAGTGGTTGTAATCCCAAGCCCACCTGAAAAGGGTTGTGGCCAGTTGAGCTGTGGAGAGCCTGGTTATAGTTGTGCTAGACATAGGGGAGGATCTCATCCCATGTATGTGGATGCTTTTAGTTTTACATGCGCAGAATGTGTATAATCATCATATTAACGACTTCTGTCTAGCCATCAGTTTGGGGACGGAAAGTTGTGGACTTAGTGAGCTTGGTGCCCAACATTGACCAGATATTGGACCAAAATTTATTGAGGAATCTTCTATCTTGATTTGAGATGATAGACTGTGGGATCCTAAAGTGTACCCACACTCATTCAAAGAAGAGTTTAGCAGTGACTTCTGCTGTGATATTCTTCTTGCAATCTGCCATAATGGCCATCTTCGAGAATCTGTCGATGACCAAAAAAACATAGTTGTTTCCATGCTTAGCAGAAGGAAGGCCGAACATGTAATCCATGGAGATGGATTCCCAAGGTCGACTAGGGGTAGGCAGCGGAGTATAGAGGCCTTGGCTCTTAATGGTCGGTTTGGAAATGGCGTAGGAAGTGCAGGATCTGATGTACTTCCCGACATCCTGTTGAAGATTCGACCAATAGAAATACTTCTGCAGTACTGCCACCATTTTCTCGACCCCGAAATGCCCAACTGTGCAAGTGTGGTGCAATTCCCAAACCATCTTGGTACGCTCACTTGAAGGAACACAAAGGTGTCCCGGGTGGCATAACAGAGAATCTTGGAGGTGAAAATCTAGAACTTTCTACCCCTGCAAGAGTGTATGGTATGTGTGGCCGCATTTAGGGTCACTTTTGTAGAGAAGTGGCCAGCAAGAAGTCTTGTGCCCATGGGAGTTGAGCACAGTGGTTAATGTCGTGATCGATGGTCGGCTGAGGCGATCTGCCAAATTATTGGTGCTACCCTTATTGTACTTGATATTCAAATGGAATTGTTGTAGGTATGTGGACCAATTTTGTTGGCGATCATTATGCAACTTCCCTTGCATCTGTATGAACAGTAGGGGTTGGTGGTCTGTGTGGATGACCATTTCCTTCCCCAAAATGTAATGCTTCCATTGTCGACAGGCCTGCACAATGGAATACGTCTCTTTTCATAAGTGGGATACTTCTAGACTATGTCTGAAAGTGTCTCACTATGACATGCCACTGGATGCCCCTGTTGAGTGAGGACTGCTCCAATAGCATAGTTAGAGGCATCTGTCTTGATCTCAAATGGTCATTGCAAGTATGGTAGTGTGAGAATTGGTGCAAAGTAGAGGCGATGTTTCAACCCTTTGAATGCTTTCTATTGAGATTAAGACAAAAATAATTTTGCTTTCGCTCCTCCCTTGGTGACTTGACTCAAGGGCTAAGTGATATGAGAGAACCCCAACATGGATCTACGATAGAAATTGGCAAGACCCAGAAATCTGCAGAGCTCCATAAGAGTGGTTGGGGCTGGAAAATCCTGAATGAATTCGATCTTGACTGGATCCACATGCACCCCCCATTTGTCAATAATGTATCTCAGATACTGAACTTAGGTCATGCTAAAAGTACATTTCTCCAAATTGGAACACATCTTGTGTTGCCGCAGTGTTTGGAGAACCCGTCGGATGTGGTGGAGGTGCTCTTCCCAACTCTGGCTGAAGATCAGGATGTCATCCAAGTATACCACTACAAATGAGTTGGTGAATGGCCGCAAGATGTCATCCATTAGCCTCATGAAGGTTGCAGGAGAATTCGTCAACTCGAAAGGCATAACCAACTATTCAAAAAGGCCCTTCTTGGCTTTGAAGGCAATCTTCCACACATTGGAGGGTTGGATTGGTGCTTGGTCATATCCGAACTTCAAGTCGATCTTGCTGAAATATTTTCCCCCTTTAGTTGTTCCATAAGGTCATCAAATCGTGGGATCTAGTACCTATTCCAGAAGATGTTCTATTTCAGCACCCGATAGTCAATACAGAGTCTCTAAGTCCCATCCTTCTTCTGTACCAACATGATCGGGCTCCCATAGGGTGATGAACTCGGCCAGATTTGACCTTTCTACAGTAGCTCTCTGCCTCTTGATTTCATTGTTCTCCAGAATGGAGTGCTGATAGATTGGTCCATTGGGCAACGATGCACCTAGGGTCAGATCAATGGAGTGCTTGACTTGACAGTGCAGAGGCACCCCTGCGGGGAGGTGAAGATGTCCTCGTACTCCTCCACGACCTTGTCCATTTGTTGTTGTCGTGTGGAGGGGCCTTGTCTAGAGGTTGTGGCCATCATCTTCTTATTTCCCTGAGTGCGTATCTTCAGGAAAAGAAAGTTACCCCTTTTGTAAATGAGCTTACAACATTATTTTGCAGTAACCAGAGAGATGGCGATAGACGGTGCTACCTCCGATATCCTGTACAACTTATTTCCCAAGGTAATAATAAAAACGTGAGGCCTTGACTCATACACATCATGTCGCTTCCACAAGTATGGTTGGCCTAATAAAACACCACAAACATCAAGGGGAGCAATGCCACATAGTACCTCATCTGTGAAAGGCTTGATGCTGTATGGAAGGTGACACTGTTGGCTCACGTGAAGGTCATGTCCTTGGCGAAGCCGCTTGATAGTGTACGGTTGTGGGTGTGTTTTGGTTGGTAAGCCCAATCGCTTCATGACCTCTATTACTATGAGGTTCTTTTGGCTCCCACTGTCGACAATGAACTGTAGTGGGGAACCCTTTACCCACATTTTGGAGTGGAAGAGACACTCCTCCTCCTCTGTATCTTTGGGTTCCTCCTCTTGGATCTTCATGGTGGAAATGGCGGTGTTTGGCTCTACATCGATAATCTACTTCTTTTTGTCATTCCCCTTATTGGGTTCTAACTCAGAGTCAAAACATGCATATGATTCCAAAGCCTTCAGGTCTGCCACTAGTGACTGCTGGGGTTGACACTCGCTAGTTTTGTGAGTGGAGCTCTTATGGAACTCACACCACTTTCTCGTGTCCTTCTTCGGCTTCACAGTGTTGTCCTTTGCATGTGGCTTTGGAAAGTTATCCCGGGCCATCCCACCTTGGCTTTGTCCTTTGTTTTGTGGTTTAGGGGCACCTTTCCCTTGCTTCAGATTCGTAGATCCAAAGTCTCGCTTCTTTTGTTTAAACTTCTACTCGACCTTGATGACTTATCGGTATGCTGTGCCAAGCAAGGAGATGTCTAGGAACTCCATCTCGTCCTAGATGTATCTGTGTAGGAAACCTCGGTTCTTAAGTACCAAATGTTTCTTAGAATCCTTGATACCCAACTTCTTGCGAAGGGTATGAAAAAAATTGGTAAATTTTGGCAGATCTTGGTCCCTTCCCTGCCACAACGTGATCCACTTTATGTATTTGTCCTCATAGCTCTCGACAAAGTAGTATTGCTCCTTGATGGCATCCTGGAACGAATTCCAAGTGGGAAAGGATGAAATCAGTGAGGTCGTACTTTCATCCTTCTACTCACAGTAGGTTTCCCACAAGTCCTTACGTGGGGAGTGACTTTGAGAAAAGCAAAAGTAATCTTTTCCTTACTAGAAAAATCATGAACAAAAAAAATGTCCTTCTAGCAGATTTAACCATTTATCTATGGTGTCTGCATCTATTTGGCCCTCAAATATGGGAATGTCAAAGTTTACTTGTACCTTAAAAGGTGTGGAGCCTCCAGAGTGGCTGTCATATGTGGATGCGTCGCCGGTGGGCAATTGTTGAAGGATCTGGGCAAAGTTATCCATCATCACGTTCCTTTGTTTCTCAAGGTCCTCCTCGAGCAATATTTTGATAGGATCTCCTGCGCCCTCATCTTTCTTTTCTTCCTCCATGTGTGGGCGTCGGTGTTTGTTAGGATGATCTTGCAAAGTTTCAACAAGATCGAACCCTAACTCCTTATATCTGGACCTTGTTTGGGACATGCAAATAAAAACAGAGATAGAGTAGACCGCTCTGATGTCACTGATCCAGATTTAAATAGGAACACAACAAATTACAGATATAACCACAAATACTGAGATGTAGTAGAAATAACACTTCATTTCATTAATATCAAATATTGAAATTCACTTACAAACATAATTTAAATAAGACTAGCTCAGGCGATGATAACTTATTTCTAAGAAGAGATGTGGTGGCTACATGCCTCTGAACTGAGTTACAATGAGGCTCAAGGGCCTTTTTATTATTGAACAATAAGAGAAAACCTAAACAACCAAAACCCTAACCCAAGGAGATGTAACATCAAGAGTTTATGGGCCTTGTTGGGGTTACTTGGGCCAACTTCTTGGGGTCGTAACTTGGTCATATTATGTCCATTTGATGCACATGATACATCGCTGGAAATATATCTCCAAGGACTACAACTTCTTACTCAATTTTGATGAATTTGCCAAAGGAATCTTGCCAAAAAAATATTATTTAGGGTGTCAAAATCAATTCGAAAGTTCATAACCCGAAAAATTGCTAAAAATAGTAAGTTGTGCTACACTTAAGGAAACTGAAAAACTGAAAGAGGCAATAGTGGGGGTCCACGTGGAATAGGCAGGTGGCCACCAACATCCACCTGAATCAACAAAGTACCCAACAATGTTGCATATAACTTGTGCCCATGCCATATGGCTACATAGATACTCTTGGAGGAAGAGCACGACCTAAACAACTACATTACATGTTTACACACAAACCACCCAACAGGTCGACACACAAGAAGTTTCATCAAAGCATATTAAGTTGGATGATATAACTAAAATTTCATCAGTAAAGACTTATTTAGAAACAATAGATACATTAAGTACACTAATGAATAAGTGGCACACTCCACAGGATCAACTGACCATAGCAAGTACTTCTACCCCTTTGATACAAAAGGCTCGACGAAGTATACATCTAGTGGGGTATTTTGTTATGAAACCAGCTCAAGAAAAGATAGAAAAGATAGATCAATGCCTTAGAATTCAGCCTCTTCGAGGGGGCAACCTCCTTTACATTACATAAATGAACAATTCTTCGATGATTCAAATGACAAAACCTCCTTTCTATATATA
>APFE030063630.1:38563-55799 GCA_000404065.3 Pinus taeda
TTTAAGATTGTCTTATGGCCTCCTCCCCATTATTACATTTTCTTAATCATGTTCTAAGATTGTCTCATGGTTTCCTCCTTCATTATGACATTCTTAGAGAGAAAAATACTTATAAGCATTAAATGTGGCTTTTCAACTTTCTCTCAAGAGAATAATACAAATTTACATAATATTTAATGTTTATGTTTCCATCAAAACCCTATTTTTTATTCATTGTGACTCCTTGATGCTCATTTTATTTTCAATGTCCATGGTCCATTGTTAACTTTCAAAGCTTTGACTCTAGAGATGGAGTCTTTGACTTGTCACTATTTACTATTTTTTAGTTGGAGTAATTTAGTTTACTATTTGAGACTTCAATATCTATTATTTTTCTTGGCACTAATTAGATTCTAAAGTGGTGAATTTAAATCAATGTAGGATTATTTTTGTATTTTTTTCATTACTAAATATGAATTTGAACAACCTTTCTATCATTTACAAATTTTTAATATTGCTTTTATTGTTTAGTATTTACATTGCACAATGATGAATTTGCATGAGATGAATTGTCGTTGTTTGTATTATATCATTATTAATTTTATTTTCATATTTTTAGAGAAGGGGACCCCAATGTCGTCCCACCCCATCCCCCATGTGTTTTTCCCAAAATTTGGGGGTTCTTCCACACATCCCCCATGTGTGTCTCTTTGTTCTTCACACTCTCCCATCCCATAAACTTTGTGAGACATTGGAAGTTGGATTCATATTGATCCAGGTGGATATTGGTGGCCACCTGCCTATTCCACTTGAACCCCCTACACAGTTTCATTTCAGTTTCCTTAATTCTAGCATAACTTTCTATTTTTAGCATTTTTTTTAGTCCTGAACTTTCGGAGCCGTTTTGAGGCCCCAAACTATGTTTTTTTTTTTAAATGTGCTTAGCCGACCATTTATGGGTAGGGGTTTGCCAGGAATTTTTGTTTTACTGGGATAGATATTTCTAATGAGATATCATATGCACTGAATGGAGATCATATGCCCCAAATATGACCTTGGGAAGTTGGTGTTCCAACTGACCCCAACGGGGCCTTTCGTGCTTCATCTCCTAGGGTTATGTTTTTGGATGTTTGGGGTTTTTCATTGTTCCGCAATAATAATAAAAAACTTCGAGCCTTATTGTAACACAATGTAGAAGTTAATAGTCGCCATATCTCTTCTAAAAAATAAGCTACTATTGCCTGAGCTAGTTTATTTCGATTTTGCATGTAAACAATTTTCAGTACTTTGTTATTAATGAATTGAAGTTTTGTTTTTGTTGTATCTCTGTGTTTTTGTTTATATCTGTATTTCATTCTGTTCCTTCATAAATCTGGATCAGTGGTATTAAAGTGATCTTCTCTTTCTCTATTTTTATGTGCTTGTCCCCAACGAGGTCGGAGTATAAAGAGTTGGGACTTGAACTGGTTGAGTCTTTGCAACACCATCCCAACTGACACCAACGAACTCCCATGGTGAAAGAAAATAAAGACAAAGGAGCTAGAGATCTTATCGAACTAGTGCTCAAAGAAGCCCTTGAGCGGCAAAGGAACGAGATGATGGACAACTTTGCCCAGATCCTTCGGTGGATGCCCACAGACGAAACATCTTAATCCAGTAGTCACTTCAGAGGCATTGCCCTCTTCACGGTACAAGTGAACTTCGATATCCCTATATTTGAAGGTCAAATAGATGTAGATATTGTAGATAAATGGTTGAATCTATTGGAAGGTTATTTCTTGGTCCATAGTTTCTCCGATAGGGAAATGATTACTTTTGCACTACTTAAGGTTGACCCCCATGTCAAGGACTGATAGGAAACTTACTGTGAGAAAAGGGTTGAGGAACCCTCTCTGTTTGTAGTTTCCCCCTCTTAGAACTCTTTCAAAGACGATGTCAAGGAATAGTATTACCCTGTGGGAAGCTATGAGGAAAAGTACATATAGTGGACCACACTACGACAACGAAGGGATCAAGATGTGTATGAGGTCACAAAAAAAAAAATCATACTCTATGCACAAAGTTGGGTATCAAAGTCTCTGAGTGACATCTGGTGCTCAAATAGCATGTTTGTCTACACAAATAAATTCAGGAAGAAATGGAGTTCTTGGACATCTCCTGGCTTAGTGTCCTAGAGTGACTTTGGATCTGTGAATCAGAAGCAGGTCAAGAGCACCCCAAACCATAGAACAAAGGACAGAGCCAAGGTGGAGCAGCCTAGGACAACCCACCGAAGCTACAAGCAAAGAATGGCACCATGAAGATAAATAAGGAGATAGGAAAATGGTGTGAGTTCCACAAGAGCCCCACTCACAAGACAAATGATTGTCACGCCAAGCAACCATTGGTGGCTGAGTTGAAAGCTTCAAAGTCCGATGCATGTTCTGATTCTAAGCTAGAACTTGATAAGGGGAACAACAAGGGGAAGCAAATTATTGATGAAGAAACTAGTGCCATCATTTCTGCCACCAAGATCCAAAAAACTGAGCTCGAAGATCCAGTGGAGGGTGAAGAGTTCTCTATTGCAGTTCATTGTGGACGTCAGGAGCCAAATAACCTCATTTCAATAAAGGTCATGAAGCAGCTGGCCCTACCGACCACACTACACCCATAATCGTACACCATTGGGTGACTCCACTAAGGATGATATCTTCGCGTCACCCAGCAGTGCCAGCTTCCCTACAACATCAATCCCTTCACAGATGATGTACTGTGTGATGTTGTTCCTCTTGAAATTTGTGACGTGTTATTATGCCAACCATACTTGTGGAAGCAACATGTTGTGTATGATTCCAAGCCTCACATTGTAATTATCTTTGGAAAATAAGTTATACATAATATCAGAGGTAGCCTGCCTTTTGTCATCTCGTTAATCTCTATTAAGCAATGCGGTAAGATCATCTCGTATACTGGGAAATTTGTTTTCTTTCTTATTCTTTCTCAAAGAAAGGGGAAGCTAGTGGCCACATCCATGGCCCCTTGGAAGCATTTCCCCACACAACAGAAGCAAGTGGATAAGGTCATGGAAGAATACAGGGATATCTTCTCCTCACCTGTAGGGGCAACTTTGCACTATCAGGTCAAGCATTCGATTAATCTGACTCTCAGAACACCTTTACCCAATGGGTTAATATACCGCTGCTCCATTCTGGAAAATGAAGAAATCAAGTGGAAAATCCAGGATTTGTTGCAAAAAGGGCACATCCGACCAAGTTCCTCACCTTGTGGGAGCCAGTTGTACTTGCACAGAAGAAAGATGGAACTTGGAGGATTTGCATTGATTATCGGGCACTAAACAAAATCAATGTCAGGAACAAGTCTCTAATCCCATGGACTGATGACCTTCTTGACTAGCTCAAGGGGGCCAAGTATTTCAACAAGATCGATTTGAAGTCCAATTATCACTAGGTGCCTATAGAACCCACAAATGTATGGAAGACCACCTTCAAATCCGAGGAGGGCCTTTTCGAGTTGTTGGTCATGCCTTTCAGGTTGACAAATGCCCTTGAAACTTTTATAAGGTTGATGGATGACATCTTGTGGCTTTTCACCAACTCATTCATCGTTGTATATATGGCCGATATCCTCATCTTCAACAAGAGTTGGGAAGAGCATCTACAACACATTCAGTAGATCCTTCAAAGCCTATGACAACTCAAACTATGTGCCAACTTGGAGAAATGCACCTTCGACATTAGCCAAGTCCAATATTTGGGCTACATCATTGATGAGCAAGGTGTGCATGTGGATCTGCATGTGGATCTGGATAAGATCCAAGTCATTCAGGATTGGCCAACCTCGACCACTCTAACATAGTTTTGTAGCTTTTTAGGCCTTGCCAATTTTTATCAGAGGTTTGTGTTGGGATTATCTCATATCACTTGGCCTCTAAGTCAAATTAGCAAGGGTGGAGCGAAATCAATTTTTTTTTGTCTGAGTCCCAACAGAAGGAGTTCGTTGAGCTGAAGCACCACCTCTACTCTGCACATGTACTCACATTTCCAAACTTGCAACAACCATTTGAAATTGAGACAAAAGCGTCTAACTATGCTATTAGTGTGGTTCTCATCCAACAAGGGTATATGGTAGCCTATCACAATGAGACACTTTCTGATACAATTCAGAAATACCACACCTACGACAAAGAGAAGCATTCCATTGTGCAAACTTGTCAGCAGTGGAAATATTACATTCATGTTTTTAAATTTAATTCACAAAACACTAACCATCCAGTAAGAAATTTATAAATTATTTTTTACTACACATGTATAATTCAATTTATTAAAATTTTGAAAAATTCACAGAATGGCCACGAAAGTTGCAATATTCCAATGTCTGATCCAACCATTGCTTTCTTTAAACCAAAATCAAATAGGTTTCCAGACAAAGCAGTAGCTTAATGACTTAGGATGCTAATAATTTTTTAAATCTTTTTTTCCGAAATATTTAAAAGGAGCCTTTATGGTTACCCCATTTTAATTTTTTAATGGAGGTTTGCCCCATTATAAATTAGTAGCTTCCAGATTTTCTATTTCAATAAAACTAAAAATGACAATGTGAATAATAATAGTTGTTTTAAAATGACTATGCAGAGGTAGGAAAAGGGATCCTTCCCTAAATTGGTAAAATTACTTCATCCTCGCAAAACATCCTCAACCATTTCCTCTCCAGTAAAGCACACTCTATTTTCCACATTGTCTGCATCTCCTCTTCTCTGTCTTGAAGTGGGATCCCCACTTCCTTTGGAGATTGTAAAGTTTTTGCAAGACCTAGTAGCTCCTCTACTTGTATATTATTAGACCCCTTCATGTCTAGCTTTTTCATTCTTGGAAGACCATGGAGCCCTCCTATTTTCTTTAGTGAACTACAATACCTTATGTCGAGAATTATAGGTGTTCTTGGCAATGCTCCAACCTCCACCATATCATTACAACACATGATCATGAGATCATGAAGGTGGCAGAAAACACCTTTAAGGAAGAATACCTCTCCAAATTTCTGTGTGGTACAAATCTAACTCCCTTAGCTTAATCATGCCTTTGTTCTACAGTTCACTCCACACTCTTTGGCCTCCGGACTCTTCAACCTCATTAAATGGATGTTCACGTAAAGGGAAACAATGTACTCTTAAAATTTTGAGACTATTCAACTTCACAATAGTTGGTGGTAAGTATTGTATTCCACATTTCGCTATGTTCAACTCTGCCAACTGAGTCATCAGTCCAACGAAATCAAGAAAACATTACAATTTCTTGCATTCATGGAGCACCAATTCCTTCAAACTAGTGAGGTTACCAAGATAAGATGACAATATTTCCAACAAATGGGATCCTAAACTCATAACTTCTAAATTTTTTAGGTGTCCAACATCATTCTGCAACTCTTTTAAATCTATCCCCATCAAATTTAATCTTTGCAAACACTGTTGACACCGAATTTGGGGAGGAAAATTTGCCACTTGAAGACAACCTTCTAGGTCTAAGCATTGAAGTGTGGTGATATTTCCATGTGATCGATTGGAAATGGTCAAATTGCAGCAACCCTTCAAATGCATATGTTTAAGTTGCAATAAATTCCCCATGGATTATGGAATCAACTTCAAAATTTTGCACCAACTTAAGTCCATGTATTGGAGATTTGTTAAGCTCCCCACATAATTTGTTAGCATCTGCAAACCTTCACACATCCACATACTGATGTGTTGGAGATTTATTAATTTTCCAATGGAATTGGGATGCATCTTCAACCTTTTGCAATAAGACAGATCAATCTACTAGATATTTGTTAAATTCTCAAAGGAAAATGAGCTTTTTTCCAAACTTTCACACATCGACAAATAGATAGATTGGAGATTTGTTAATTTTCCAAAGGATTCAGGAAGAATCTTCAATGTTTTGCAGTAAAACAAATCAAACAATTGGAGATTTATTAAATTACCAAATGAATATGGAAGAATCTAATATTTTTTGCACCATTTTAACTCGACATGTTTCAAGCACCACAAACAACAAAATTCATTTGGTAGTGTTTCTAAATGCATCCCCTCAACCTCTGTATGATTCAAAACAATATTTTCCAAGTACTTTAACTGCGCTAATGACTTTGGAAACTCTAACTGTGGAGCATCAATATTCAACTCCCACAATTGCAGAGTTGCCTACAATTTTCACATTTCAATCATAAGAAATATTAAAATACCATGATTTTCATTTGAAATTTATTGCATATAAACACACATATATATACATATCTCATATTCACTTTGCCACAATTTTTCCATTTTTTCTTTGTAACAACAGTGGTGAAAAATCCATGTAAAAGTTAATAAAGGAAAAATTATAACCATGGTTGATGGGACACTTATTCCAAACTAAATTTTGGACAAAAGTGTTGGCTTGAGGGGGCCTGACCCAGGTTTAGAGTTAATTAGCCAAACAAATCCCTACAATATTGGCCCTTTGGGCAACAGCTCACGGAGCGCAGACTGAGGTCTCATTCGAAGCAGTATGGGGGGATTGTGGAACCAAGTTTTTGCACCCTTGAGATGTCTGAGGGGTCGGTTTAGTCCAACTATGAATAGCTTCGCATAGGTTACTTTGTGCACTGCCTTGACCTGTGAGGCCTTCACGATCTGTTATAATTGCCTTCGCGCAGTCCTAACCAAGGGTTGGGATGCTTTCGCGCTGCTAAGGAAACGATCTATGCTAATTCCCCAAGTTACACCGCAGATCTTACTTATCTTCTTATAATTATTAGTTAACTTCGCGTAAACAGATACTTTGTCTTATATTCTCTTAGTCAACATAATCATATAAGTTCATGCCTGTTAGATCATAGATTTATCTCAGGCTAAAAAGGTAAGCTTCTAGGTCCACATCAAACCACGATCAGCCTCGTAGCTAGCCCTACGAGGGTAGGAGAGGGCTCTCTCCGGGTCAATCTCAGCAAAAGATAATCGGATGGGGCTTGAGATGACCAATTTAACAACTAATCTTAGGCTAGGTATGAAGTGCAAGGATTTGATTTGAGTTTTTGGTGGTTTTGAGTTGGAAAAGGGAAAGGCAAATTTGGGTCCAGGGATGAGGCACAATTTTTGCAAAGTTCTGATTGGGGCAAGGAAGGCAATTGTTTTGATGCTTTAGAGTCAATGAATGGATGGATTAGACCAGTGAGGAGCCAAGGAGGGCAAGAGAGTCTCAAAAGTACTCCTCAAATAGATGAAAACATTGAAAATTAAAAAAAATTTCAAAGCAGAGCACAACATTCCAGTGAATTCCACTTTAATCACTCATTTGTTTAATTTCAGAAGCAAAGAGAAGGGAAAATGATACACATAAACATCAGTGAACTTACAAGTACATAGAGAAAAACACCATCAAAACACAGAACCACATGGATCCCAAGAAGTGCTGCAAAACCCTAGTCTTTCCTTTGCCAAAAATGCAGAGATAGAATGTACAATGATGTGCCAAGCAATCCCAAGTGTCCAACCCTGAAAATGACTCAAAAGATACATGATATAGACCATCCTAACCCATTACCATGCCTCTAGGGGTCGAGCTCATCATTCTAGGAGTTGTTTCAACCAATTCTAAACAAAGCACTGAAATCTAGGCAATCAAACAACTTGCCTCTATAAGGTAGGAAACTGATTCATTCATTAAATTTTCACTTTTTAGTGAATGAATCCTCTAGAACAAGTAAATATGGGCCAAAATTACATCATAGTCATCAAGTTACATCAAGACAGGTTAATAATTACATCAAAAAGCAAAACTAGTCAAAACTGGTCGAATTTCTGAGCTGGAAGGTGAAAAATTTGGCAAAAATCCTCTATGCACGGAGCCAAATTCTCTATGCGTCGCGCCACTTTGGAGCTGAATTTTCGGCCCTTCCTGGAGTCCAAATTGAGCCCAAGATAGCTTGTTGGAAAGACCTACCTATCTACTTTCCAACCCAAGTGGAAGTTTTCAATTTGGTGTCCATTGGCCCCTCCAAAACTTCAATCTCCAGGACTGCTTCCTGTGTGTCAAAATAGGGGCAGTGAGGTCATTTTTTGAGTGTTTTTGACCTTTTGGGGACTCAAAACTTGCCCAAAATTCTTAGCCATGCACCAAAAGTCATGATTTTTCATGACAAATCCAAAAATATAAAGTTTTTGCAATTTGGAGCCATCTAGCAAAAGCGAGCGCCACGTGGCGCAGCGCATAGGGAGGCAAAACCTTGTTTTTCAGTGCAAAAATTTTCAAAAATACAAAAATTGTTCCAAACTTGAAATTTGGGCTATACCTTCTCTATCAAGTTTCATGCTAGGTTGAAGAGGCTTCGGCCAATATCTGAAGGCGATCATGCTCCTTTTGCCTCTTTTGCTTCTTTGTTGCCTTCTTCAATTTTGCCTCTAGATTCCTTATTCGTGCTTGGGAACTCATATTTTGCGCCTTGTAATGGAAAGCCATGTGTCTCAACAATGTTTGTCCCTATCAGCCCTTTCTAGTAGTCTCTCCAGGTGGATGTTGATTCTCTCGAGCCAAGACTCTCGATCATCATTAATCTCTTGCTCCAATGTAGTGAACTCAATCCTCCTCCTTTGGGCAGCTTGGCGATTCTCCCGAATGTTTCGTAACTCCATGATTTCTTGTTGATATTCAAGCTGTTTGTTCCTCTACTCCAAGCATTTCATGGTCCACTTGGCCCTCTCCAAATTGAGGGACAAGGCTTGAATCTCTGTCTGCTGCTCATGGATGATCTCTCTAAGTTGTGCACTTTGCGGGCCCATGTCTGTATCGTCATCCTGAATGAGAATGAACTCAGTCTCTCGCTCACCTGAAGGCCCCTCGTCCTGCATTGGCCTCTTGCCTCAGTCCTGTAACTGTGGTGCTGATGTCGAAAGCGAGGCCCCTTCCACCCCGGGTGGAGATAACCCTCGCTTTGCGCTGCAAATAACTGCCTTGTGCCTTTCTGATAAGTAATGAAGACCGGTATAGTAGCAGTGTGTGGATCATGGCCTTCTTGCTGATGAGAAGGTCCACCCATCTCATGCCCAACCTCTGAAGGTCCCTATGAAACTCTGAAAAAGTCACGAGAGATGAAATCATCCCAAGTGATGCCCTGTAATCCAAGCTGATGAACCACCAAAATCTTGATGAGAGCAAAATGGAAAATATTGTTGAATTGTTGCTTAGGGGTCTTGTGCTACACAAGGGCGGTCATCCTCTCTATGTTTCAGCATATGAAATATGGGATGTTCATCATTCGTACCCAGGTGAAATGCATGATCAACCTGATGTGATAAGCATATAGTCGGGAGAAGTACCTTCACAACTGAAATACTTCATGATTAATTTCATTAATGGAGCATATTCATCTTTGAGATATCAGAAAGGGAACACTCTCTTGAGCTACCTCAAGAAACCGGGTTTAATATATGGCTCATAATGTTGCCGGTCAATCTTCTGCCTCTTGTTCCATGGTTCTCCAATGTTAGGTATGCCGGTTGCTAATGAGATAGAATCTTGTGTAAGTGTGAAAGTGACACCAGCCAAAGTAACTCGATCACCATGTAAATGTAATACAAATAAGCGAGCCAACTCCTGATGGACTTGAACAGTAGCAACCCTTTCACAAAATTCATAACATGACTGAAACTGGAAACAAGAGGCAGTAAGAGGGCAGGCCTGCAATTCTGTAAGGGTGGTCGGTTCTTCTCTAACATGTCTGCCACCTTTATGAGGCCTCCAAGGTGCATGTCCCTCCGCGGGTGAGTCACTTTGGGTCTCCACCTCATAATCGAATGAATGACCGGATGACATAACTGCCACTATACAAACTGCCTTGGAGAATTAGATGTTGATGATAAAACTGTGTTTGGACTACTCTTTTGTGATGTAATTGAATTCTTCCACCAAAGGGAAAAAATGCAACAAGGGACTGTTAGGAAGAGGGAAAATAGTAAGGGATTAGGGACTATAGGTATTAGGGAAATGTAGGAGGGTTTTGAGGGATTTGATGTATAGGGTTAGGAATTGCTGTGTAGGGTATGAAGTGTGGGGTTTGAAAATTTGGGAAAGAGAATGTAGGAGAAGGAATTAATGAACTTAGGGGGGGGGGTAGGAAATTAGGCAATGATGAAAACAAGGGAGAAATGGGAAGGAGGAGTGACTTTGGTAGCAAAACAATAAATTTGAAACCCACAACAATTTTCCTTGAGGTGCTTTTAGAAGGAGGGTTTGATATGTTTGTTCAACCATTATCATCCATAAACCACCATAGCTTATCACAAACTTGGATGAAACATCAAGAAGAAGGCTCTACCTGGAAGATCCGCGCAAGTGATTGGCAATTTGGCGTAATTTCAAGCAAATTTGGGCCTTGGATTGTATGCGCCGCGCCGCATACCCAATGCGTTGTGCCCATGTAATTTTACACTGTGCATTCGCTCCCAGTGCGTCGTGCCTCTCTAGTGCGTCGCGCCACCTGCTCTATGCGCCGTGCCGGCCAAGCTTCCTCCAACTTCACCCGAATTGCGCACTAACTCAACCAATTTGATTTGAATGGCTTCTATTTGATCTTGGCATGCAAATGACATTGATCCTCATGGAAATGTCCTTATAAAGACATGGATTTTATTTTTGTTTCTCCAAAACCCAGTTTTGTAATGTTTGGCATTGGCACTTTTTGACATTTTAATGCAACTTTGTTTTTTGAATTTGCTTTTTGATTTTTTGACTGAAATGATGAAATTCTTGGCAATTTTTTATAGGGATAGCTGACATGGAATTTGGCAAAGGAGACCAAGGTTGCGCCTGAAGAATTCAACAACTGAAAAGCTTTTGAAAATTATGGCAATTTATTACAAAACGGAATGACGAATTTTCTTCAAAACAGAGTTTTGAAGAAAATTCATAGTCCAGCAATATGACAATGAAAATATTTGAAATGAAAACTCATTAAGAACCTCCCTCTAGCCTGCTGGCATTATTGGACATTTTGAAGACACAATTTGTGAAACCCTAGACCTAGTGACTGAAATGACTCTTGCTGATCAAAGGACTAAAACAGGGTTGTAAGTGACTCAAAAACTTGATTTTGATAAACAGACCTGAGCCAGCAGTGCAAGGCATGAGGGGTAATGAACAACAAGACCCTTCCGTCAGATTATGGCATGCTCCTAGTGGAATGAAACTGAGTGAATCGAGCGAGACACCTAAAAATGAAATGCAATAAGAGAAATGATCTATGACAGAGGGATGTAAAGACTGACTCTAACAACGCCTATAAATAGTAAAAATCAATGCATAAAATAGGAAAAGATACACAGAAATGATATGAAACTTCTCTTTATTACTTCTCCAAAGGTTACAGACTCGACTCGCCCTGCGCACTCAGCTACGGGCTACTAGGCCTCTGCGCACTCAGCTGTAGAGCCTTCTCCTACTCTATGACCCAAGACTCGACTCTACACTTAGATAAGACTCAATTCTCCATCCTTCATTCATGACTCTTTCTTTTTTTGGGTTATTTACAACTTAAAGCCTCGCTCTATTTACACAATCCCATGGTCCGCGGACCATGGGTGGATCTCTCAATCCTACATTACATTTACAAAAATGAGGGCGAACAACCTTATGACTCATTTAAAAATTCATGCTTCGCGCCCACAAAACGCGGAGTCTTTACCTTGGATTTGGTCAAAATCTAGGCTTTAAGCCCCATAACTTCCCTTGGGGGATCCCACACCCAATAGGCCCCCAACGCAAACATCGTGACTCGCCCTCGAGTCACTCTGTTAGTGCAGAGATCTTCATGCAGAGACCTCCCAACTCTTCTCGGATCGCTGCAAGGTCGGCGATGGACTAAGAAGCTACCTGCTGTACCTCCTGCATGCATTGTTCAGAGACTGCGGTATCTGAACTGCTTCCTTGCACTTGCTTCGGCATTCCCTGCATCTACGCGAGCTTGGCTTCGATCGAGGCTGTAATGATGAATAATCCATCGATCCAACGTTGTACGTGTGCCTTCAAAATTGCTTCTTTGTGTTGTACCGCATCTACCTGCTCCTTAAGTGCTTTTGCCTATTGCATCTTTGCGAACCTTTGTGTAAGGGCCACTATCTGCATGGTCCCTTTTACATCATCATACTATTGCTGCAGCTTGCGCGCCTCTGTTTCTAAGAGTTGTATGTTAGGGTCCTCCTACAGAGTGGTGAGGACCTCGAAGGACTCTTCCAACGTTTTGGTGCAGTCCATTGCATTGTTGATATCCTCCATCCCCAATGTAATGGCACTGGTGCATTGTTCCCTCACCTCGGGAGGAGTTGAAGGCTATGCCTTCAACTGCAGCTCTGCTATCTGAAGGTTCAGCTCCAGCTGAACCTTAGCCATCTCTTCTCATGATTCACGCACCTCTGCTTCTAACCTCTCGATGCGCACCTCTATTGGTGCCTCTGCTGGGATGACCAACTCAAGGATCATCTGGCAGGCCTCCTCAACCACCTGCATCATCTACCAGTTCTGCCACTACCTTGTCATGTTGCAGGCTCAGTTGTTTCATATTAATTTTTTTCTCGCTCAACACCTGTAGTGCGCGGCTCTCCTTAGCCCGCATCTCTACAGTCACTCCGTCCTGCAGGACATAGAGTGTCTCCCGAGGGAGCACAACCATGTTGATCCCAGCTCCCTTCAATGCACTGACTGTAGGCCTGTCAGCCTCATTGTCTGTAACCAGTGCCCCCCTTTGGTAGCACTATGCTGTTGGTCATGTAAGCGCGTAGCATTTCCTCAGCCATGACCGTTCCTATTGTAAGGTTGGTCGAGAGAGTGCCAGCCTGAGGAGTGCACACTTGCAACTCATGTATTTGTGCCCGGAGGGCCCCCAACACAATCTAATTCTTCTCCGCAAACTATTGGAGGGCCTCCGCAGTGACGTCGCACACCGTCTCCCCTATATCATGGAGATATCCTTTTGTGAGGGTGATCGGGTTGAAAGAAGTCTTAGAAGCTCTCGACTTCTTTCGCGGCCCCACCTGCTCTCTCGGGCACTGGCGCTTCAACGGTGTAGATGTTGTTTCTGGGTCCGCACCACCTTCCTTTGTCTCAGGCTCTTCCTCAGGTGAGGGTGACTTATGGCCTTCGCTGCATCTCGCACCTCCTATGCCTTTGCTGTTGTTTCCTCTTTTCTTCTTTTCTTTGCCAATTGCGCCATTTGTAGTTTTTCCTCCTCCTTCTTCCGTTGTGCAATAGAATTTTTTGTTTTCAACACGGAGATGGCTAGAGCGCACCACTATGGCGGCCATGACTCAAGTACAGTGAATATGACATTGTTCGTGGCTAGGTACGGGAGCTCATTCCACTTCTTCGCGGGGTCCTTGTGCGCCCTGACATACATGTGCTGGAAGTCCACCTTGAACTCCGCGAAGCTTTGTAGACTATTATAGACAATGGGTGATAACCGTGGCTTGCGGTTAATCCCCATCCTGATGTTCATCTCCATGGACACTCAGAATATCTTACTGTCTTGGATCCTCTAAGCATCATTAGTGGCCCATAGCGAAGCGTACTTTGCTGCCTCCAGAAAATGCCACGCAATTGTGGGGAAATGGTTGTCCTCAGGCAATTCCCAAGCCACCAGCACTATGGAGAGCAGAAGCCATGCATAGTGGAAGGTCTTCCCCTATTCCTGTGCCTCGTGACAATTCTCTAAGAACTCCTTGCACAAGTACTCGGGCCAGTTAAATTGGACCCCCTCTGTGCACTGCGCGACAAGTGTTATAACCAGTGCGGGAACCTCATTCGCGCAACACTTTCGCATAACCTTGCCAGCTAGTATCTGGGTGGAAACTTTGACTGCCTTGTTGTTGATACTGGAGATCACGTACCCTCTCTTCTTTTTCTCCAGCTTGAATTTTTCCTTCATGGCCTCCGCGATGTCCAAATCATTGCTCTTACCCTCCGAAATGTCAGTTGGGTCCGCCCCTTTACAAGGAAGTCGAATAATTCTATGAATTAGGTGGTCTGTGATGGGGATGGACTCCTCCAGCCACAAACACCCATCATGCACCAGGCAAAGCATCTGCCTAATGACAAAGATAGTTACTAGGGTGCAATGGTAATGCAACACCCAGAGCAGGTTTAACAACCCTGCTTTCTCGACTCTGCGCGACCATTTATGCAGTTCCAACTATATGACTCCCGCCGCAATGTTTTTCTTCAGCCTCATGAGCTGTGAGGTTGCCAAGTGTGGGAATTTCTCATGGTCCACGAGATCCCAGTCTTCAAACTTTATATCTGGAACCCGTCCCAAGTGTTCTCCTTAAAAAATGATATCATCAGGTAGTAGCAGAGTCTGCAGAGAGCTCTTGTTCTCATTTAGGTCCTTAGCTACCCTTGCTTTCCCTTTTTGCGAAGGAACATACGCTGGCAGCCTAGTTAGAGGGTCTGCACCCTGGGTTTCTTCCTCCATTTATTTGTCCTCCTCCTCTTCGACTAGGATTTCCTCAAGGTCTTCCTCCTCCTCATTGGTTTCCACATTAACTACTTTCCCCTTTTCTTCCATGGTCAGTTTAGTTTGCAACGGGTTTCTAGGGGACACACACATCGGAACCATGGGCTGCTTATCTTTCTTGGGTCTCGGCGCGCACGGTGATTTAGGGATTTCCGTGACTATCCCAACGCTCTCAGGGTAATCTCCTATTGTCATGGCCTACGTGCCTCTTTAGTGGTCATTTCGCCGATATCCATGGCTTCCTCTGGTGCGGTCATACTGATGTTCCACAAATCTCTCAATGGCTCAAATAACTGCTCAAACAACATCTTCGACTTAAAAAAATCAAACAGATCTGGGTTCATAGATCTCTGGGCGCACAATAGCTCAATTCTCAAATGGCCAAGTGTTTTTTGTTGGGCAAACCTTTGCAATTTATAGCACCTTTTGAATTCGAATTCGACCGTTCCCCCTAAATTCGATTCATTAATGCTCCCTTGGCGGCAGATTTTCCCAAATCTAGCCCATAAATCCTCCCTTAAATGCCTACCACCCACTCCATTTGGTCTCAAACCAAGCATCACATCGTGAATCGTGACTATAACAGTCACTTTCCAGCCGACCCACGCAGCAACGGAACTACCCTTGTGTTGTTGCGGACACTGTGACACTTCCCTCCTGTGTGCAACCCTGACATCGTGCAACTCTTGGGTAGAGTATTTTATAGTCCCGCACCTCCTTTCAACTGCCTGGGGTGCTAAGATTGTGCTTCCACGGCTAGTCAGGTGGCCAGGCCACCTGTATATGGCTTCAACTGACTATCACTTACTTCTCCTCGGAAGGGTTCACCATTTGACTTCACCAACTGCATCGCGCATTTTACCAACTGTATCACGCCACCATTTGTGATCCCCTTAGTAACATATGGTCCAATCCAAGGCATTAAACTGATCAAATCTCGACTGTAGTCCCCAAATTCGTCAATGTAATCGCGCACATCCTATTTTATCACGACTGTTTTCTTATTAAGAAAGTCCTTTTGTATTCCTTCCTCAAGCTTCTTGACTTCTGCTTTCACCATGGCACTTTTTTCTCTCAACTGAATTCTTTCATTCATGAGTTCCTGGAGCCTAAGATTACCCCGTTGGATCTCTTCATCAGGTCCCAAGCGTTCTGCTTCGAGCTCTTCCAACTATGCGATCCCTTCTTCCAAGGCTCCGCGAACTGTCATATCCAGTGGCACTACTATGTGCAGACCAGGCATGATATATTCCATCAACATTACAATGTTCGTTCCATAGGTTAGCCTAGAAGGTGTTTGTTTTGTCAGTTTTTTGCATGTTTTCCTATAAGCCCATAAGGTTGTTGGTACGTGCAGGTCCCAATCACTTCGTTGCGCATTACATACCTTGTTCAGTGTTGACCGTATTTCCCAACGCGCAGTTCATGTGTATTCGTGTAGGCTATTACCATATGCCTACACCCACCTGGATAGATGCACGTGCAGATCATGCCGTCCATTGTATTTATCTACCAAATGCACTATAGGTTTCCCAAACCGAGAGTGCAACATTTTTCTACATGTGCGCGAGTCTTCAAAGCTTCCTTTGTGCATACCGCACCACCTTGCAGGCGTAGCGCGCAGTACCCAATTCAAGGCCTGGAAACATTGCTTTTCTGACACCTCCCTTTCGAATCTGTCCAAGAAAGCATCTACCTCACCTAATCCATCATAAGTAGGGAGATCTCTCACTTCTGTTAATATGCAGCGTAGTGACCTTGCCATCATGTTACACTTAAGTGTGGTTGCCTCATGTAACTAGTTCTTCCATCGTTCTATCTCCTCATCCGAATCTGAAGGGCAAGAGATTTCGCGCTCCCATGATATTTGTCCATCCACGGTGGGATTTACCCAGTCTTCTTCTTGTGCTGTTATCTTGTAGATGGAGTCCAGATTATCGTTGCTTTCATAGTCGTGCACTGCCATTGTATAGTGTGATCCCTTAGCAGGGTCCTGTTAGCTCTGCCACATGTTGCTGATATTTGGGGAGCAAAAGTAAGCTCGGTCTTTGGTTTTGGTTAGAAGAGGCCTACACCAATTATTCTCGTCCTCCTTTCACCTCCATTTCCCGGGGATTGCTGTTAAAAATCATATAAAAAACCTTTTCTCTTGAGCCCGATCGCTAAAACCTAAACCCCCATACAAACATGATCATGTGACCGCGTGCCTCCGTAACCAATCGTCGGCTTTAATCGTGGCCGCCGATCGCTGCACCTTGATCTAACAGTCCACCGCCGCATTCAATGAAAAACCCGCTCGATTGATTCCCCACCGTCCGATCATCTCCACCACGATCGGACGGTGTTCGATCTCCCCGCACCTGTGAAGTAGCAACACATTTGTTAGCAACTAAATCTGCCTTAGGCTGAAGGAAGGCAAAATTCAGGGTAACCACAAACCACACTCAGTCTGGTAGCTAGCCCTACCAGAACAGGAGAGGGCTCTCTTCGAGTCACGCTCAGCGAATAAGTAAACGAAATGGTCTGAGATGACTTACAGTGAAATATTGATCTTAGGCTAGTAAGTAAATATGTATACAAGAAGCAATTTTTTTTTTTTATTTTTATGAATGACTGAGTTTCTGGGATGGTATGGGACCAACGGACAACAATGAGCAGAGAATTTAATACAAAGGCACAGATTACTTCGTGAGGCAAGACAGGCGGAAAGTCTAGCAAT
>APFE030063630.1:56358-66992 GCA_000404065.3 Pinus taeda
AAATTTCACTGGAAATGAATATGAAATGAACTATGAAACATAAGGAAATACATATGAAACATAAGAGACACATTTTCTACACTCACAACCACATGAATCTCATGAAACAGAGTCGTTGCCTTTCATTAATCCTCTGTCAAAATATACAATGAAGAAACAAAGTTTCTTTCCCACAGTCTCCCAGAAATTACAAGCCAACCAACCCTTTGCAAATGGTTTTCATACAATAAAAAGACTATGCCATGAGGAAATAAAATGACCAAGAGTTGGGGAGTTTCTCAAATCATTACAAAATGGAGATGGAAAGCCAACCATTAGCTACAGGTGTAGTGTTACAAAAATGACAAATGGCTTGGGTGATTGTTTGCCTTCCTTTGCCACTTGGATAGAAGAAAAACTCTTTAAACTTTGCCTTAGTTGCTGAAAAAAGTGAAATGTAGATGAGTGGGCCCACTTGGAGAAAGTTGCGAATCAAAATGTCGCGAACCAGAAGTGATTTGGCCTTTTTCTCTATATGCGCCGCGCCCAATTCTATATGCATCATGCCACTTTGGAGGTTGTTTTGAGGTACCTGTAGGAGTCCAAATTGTGCCCAAGTGTGCCTGTTGGAAAGCCTGGCCTGTCTACTTTCCAACCCAAGCGGAATTTCTGAATTTGGTGCTCATTTTCCCCTCCAAATATTCATTCTCGCAAGACTTCTTCCTGTGTGTCAAAATAGGGGCAGAGAGGTCATTGTTTGAGTGTTTTTGACCTCTTGGAGACTGAAATCATGCCCAAATTTCTTGTCCATGCACGAGTAGTTGTGATTTTGCATGCTAAATCCAAAAATTCAAGCCATTTGCAATTTGGAGCTCCCAATCCGAAGCACCGCGCCAGTGGCGCAGTACACAGGGAGAAAAAGCCTGTGTTGTGACCAAAAATTTGCCATGTGACCAAAATTGCCCCAAATTTCTTGAAATTTGGGCTGGAGGTTCTCTAAGAGGTACTATGCTGGGGTACAGAGGCTTCAGCCAAGATTCAAAGCCGATATTTCTCCTTTTGCCTCGTTTGCCTCTTTGTCGCTTTGCTCTTTTGCCTTCAAGCTCCTTATCCGAGCCCTTGAACTCATGTTCCATGCCCTGTAATGATAAATCATCCACCTCAGTATGGTTTTGTCCCTGCCGGCCTTCCCTAGTAGTCTCTCAAGGTGGATGTTGATACACTTGAGCCAAGACTCACGGTAATTGTTAATTTCTTGCTCCAATGGAGTGAGCTCAATCCTCCTATGTTGGGCAGCTTGGCGATTCTCACGGATGCTTTGCAGCTCCATGATCTCATGCTGGTCCTCAAGATGTTTGTTCCTCTGCTCCAAATACCTGATAATCCATTTGGCCCTCTCCAAATGAGTGACAAGTCTTGGATCTCCGTTTTCTGCTCCCTGGATGGTCCTCCTAAGTTTGGCACTCTCCACATTTGCATCATCATCCTGAATGAAGATGAAGTTGGCCTCTTGCCCTTGTCCTTTACCTGTGTTGTCGATGTAGGAAGCGAGGCCCCTTCCATCCCGGGTGGAGATAACACTCGCTTTGCTGCTGCAAACAAATGTCTACTGCCTTTCTGATAAGTGATGAATACTGGCATAGTAGTGGTCTCATGGCGCTCATACTGATGATAAGGACCACCTATCTCATGTTCCGCCTCTGATAATACCTGTAAAGTGTTGAAGAGGTCACGGGAGATGAAGTCCTCCCAAGCAATGCCCTGCAATCCCAACTGATGATCCACCAAAATCCGGATAAGAGAAAAGTGATAAACACTGTTAAGTTGCTATTGAGGGGTCTTATGCTGCATGAAGGTGTTCATCCTCTCTATGTTCCTGCAAATGAAAAATGGGAGGTTCATCATTCGTACCCTGGTAAAGTGCATGAGAAACCTGATGTGATAGGCATCTAGACGAGAGAACCTCCCCTCACAGCTGAAGTATTTCATGATCAATTTCATGAGTGGAGCATATTCATCTTTCAAATATCTGAATGGAAAGACTCTTGTGAACTGCCTCAAGAAACTGGCCTTAATGTAAGGCTCATAATGTTGCCTATCCACCTTCTGTTTCTTGTGCCATTGTTCTCCAACATTTGGTATGCCGGTTGCTAATGAGATAGTTTCGGGTGTCAATGTGAAGGTGACCCTGGCCAAGATAGACTAACCTCCATGTAGGTGAAGCACACAAAAGACGGCCAACTCATGATGACCTCTAACATTAGCCACCCTTTGACAAAATTCAAAACATGATAGATGCTGGAAACATGACATAGCAAGAGGGTAGGCCTGCAATTCTGTGAGGCTAGTTGGCTCATCCCTAACATGTTTGCCACTTTTGTGATGTCTCCTGGGAGCCTGTTCTTCCGAGGATGAATCTCTTTGTGTTTCCATCTCATACTCTGATGAATGCTTAGATGCGATGACTGCTGTGTATACTGTACTTGGGCTGCCCTTTGATGATGGTGTGAAACTAGGTGTTGTTGTGATATCTGCCACTAAGGGGAACAATGAAAAAAGGGAGTGTTAGGAGGGGAATAATATGATGGGAATAGGGGTTATGGGGGAAATTTTGTTTAGGGATGTGTCAGAGGGTTTGGGGATGTTATAAGGTAGGGTTTTGGGGTTTATATTGACCAAAGAGTGGAGGGATAGGGAATAGAGGTTTGGTAATATTTTAGGGTAGGGAAAATAGGAAAAAATGGGATAGGGGGGATAGGGAAAAATGGTAAGAAGGGGAAAAATGAGGGGTGAAAATGGAACCTTGGCACTAACACCACAATTTTGCAACCCTAGCAACAATGGCTTTGATGTTTTTTAGTGGTAGGTTTTATGAGTTTTTGTTGCAACTATAAATAGCCATGAACCACCATAACCTTCACAAAAATTTGATGAGCAAGCATGATGTAGACCCTACCTGTCGATTTGAGGGGTTTCAAAGGCAACTTGAGGCAATTTGGCACGATTGCGGGCCTTTGTGGGTGTGTGCCGCGCAACAAACCCAGTGCACCATGCCCTTTATATGTGTCGCGCCCTTGTATTTTTTCCACTGTTGGGCCGCGCTCTATGCGTCGCGCCCTCTATGCACGCCGCGCCCCTCTGTGTGTGCACTGCGCTCCTGAAAATGGCTCCAACTTCACTCCAAATGCGTGCTAGCTCTCTCACGAACTTTGCTATGTTTCTCTATGACCTTGATTAGCATAATGACTTTTATTTTTGTGGAAACTTGCATATAAAGGTATTTGGAGTCGTGGGTTTAATTGTTTCTTCTCCAAAACCCACTTTGCTAATGTTTCATTTTGGCTCTTTTTACTGACTTAATGCAACACTGAATTTCACTTTTTCCTTTGAATTTTTAGCTAGAATGATGAAATTTTCGGCACTTTTTAAAGGGGTTGCATGACAAGGCATTTGGCCACATAAACAATGACTACACCTAAAGAAATCAACTGTCGACTTTTTTGAAAATTTTATCACAAATGACACACTGTTTGACTTTTATTCAAAACAGAGTTTTGAAGAACAGTCGAAGTTTGTCCACATGACGATGAAACTCTTTGAATCATAAATTTGTAAGGGCCTCCCTTAGGCCTGCATGGCTTTATTGGACATATTTGAAGACCATTTTGACTAATCCCTAGACCTAATGATTGAAAATGACTCTTGTCCATTAAAGATCGAACATTGACTGTCATGGACTTTAGTGAACCTTGACAAAAGACCCAAGCCTGCAGGTGCCATACATGAGGGGGACTGACTAAAAAGACCCTTTCCGTCAGATTATGGCACACCCCTAGCAGAATGCAGTTGAGTGAATGGAGTAGGACTCCTAAAATGAAATGCAGAAAGGGTTTTGATCTCTGACGGAGGATTGACAAGACCGACTCTAACATTGGCTCCAATGGGGGATGGTAGCTCCTTGGAGGTGCCAAGAATAGTAGATCTTTGGAAGAGCTAGACAGTGCCTTCGTCCAATGGGCTATGGAGTCATTATTTCGAAAAAAAACACAGGACTCTGACTCATTTATGAAACTAAAATGACCAAAAAATTGACTCAAATTTGACATTGAAATGACTTGAAGACTAACTTGGCAAACTCTAACCAAACTGAAATAAAATGGTATTTACAGTGACAGTGTAAGCAGTGCCAATAACTCAGAAATGATACTGCTTGAGCAGCCGACCATTGATCGGCCTTCCTGGACAATCTTCCCCGTTCATTTCCTTGAGAGGAAAGGCATTCTGACCCTGATATGCTGCAATCTTGAAGGGACCTTTCCAAAGGTTCTCGAACTTACCGTGCTTACCTTTTTCCTCATTCCTTGCATCCCACTTCAGCACCACATCATCCAATTGAAATTTGTTCGCCTTTGCTTTTCTGTCATAAATTTTCTTGATCTTCTCCTGCAATTTGGATGTGTTCTTGAAAACTTCTTCTCTGGTCTGCTGCAGTGGACCATTTGATTTCAAGCCTTCGCATGGTATCTTCTTCACTGCTGCCTCCTGAAGAAGTGAACTACCAGGGTGCAGCGAGAGAGGTAGGAATATTGATCAACTCATAACAGGCTTAACGTGACGTTACCAATGGATTTTTCTGACTGACCGATCTGCCATGCATTGACCAACCTCTTATGCCAACTCTTCTTATTTATTTCCAGCAGCTTCTTGATGATGTTGACCAATGATTTGTTCGAAGACTCTGCCAATCCATTGCCTTGCGGATGATAGGCAGTTGAGTGACCCAAAATGATATGATATTTATGACAAAACTCGATCATCCTTTTAGATTTGAAAGCTACTGCATTATCAGTGATTAACTTATTCGGGCAACCAAAGCGAGACAAGATGTTATTTTCAAGGAATGAAATGATTACCGCATCTGTAGCTTGTCTGGTGGGAATTGCCTCGATCCATTTCGTGAAATAGTCTGTCACTGTGATGATCCATCTATGCTGACCGGAATAAGCAGGATGAATTTCACCAATGAAATCTAACCCCCATTGCTGAAAAGGAGCACTCACCTCAATAGGCTTAAGTGGTAAACGCTGTAACTTCTACCGTCCTTCGAAAATGTGACACTTATGATAGCTCTTGACCATCTTATATACACCAACAAACAATGTCGGCCAATAATATCCCACTCTCAAAATTTTATTTGTTGTTGATTTCCAAAAAAGGTGACCACCACAGTCTCCTTGGTGGTAGTCGTCCATGACCTTCTTTTCTTCCTTTTCCACCAAGAAATTTAACAGAACGCCACCAGGATCTTTCCAATACAGTGCAGAATTTAGAATGTAAAAATCGACAGCCTTCAACTTGAGTGTTCTCGCTTTGTTTCTATTCAGGCTGGGTGGTGGTGACAAATTTTTAAGCACATATATGATATCTAAATACCACGGAGAAAGAGAAAACATTTCAGATACTTGAATTGACGATCCTTCCTCATTCTCATCGGACATAGCAGCGATTATATTTATGTCCAAGGCGTGCAAGTTTGATTCGGCCATTAACTTTGCCAATCCATGTCCTTTAACCAGCTTTGTGGGCTTTATTTCCACATAATATTCCAGCAAGGCAGCAATCCACTTGCCTCGTCTTCCTTCCAGATCGGTCTGTACTAAAACATCTTTGACAACAGCATTAGGAACATAGGCCAAAATATGAGAATGTATAATATATACCCGGAAATCTTTCGATGCTTTCACAAGTGCAAGGGCTTGCTTCTCAATGATGTTGTATTTTAAGGCTTCATCTCTTATAGCTCTGTTGAAGAATGCAATGGGTCTTTCATGATCATCTCTTTTCTGCAATAACACAGCTGCCATAGTGTGCTCTGAAGCAAATGAAAACAATATAAAATCCTGAGTGTAGTCTGGGCTGACTAGAACTGCGGCTGAGGAAAGAGCCAATTTGACCAAATTGAAATATTTTACAACCTCCTCCGTCCATTTCACTTGGTTGTCCTTATTAATCATGTTTTTTATCTCTCTTAGGTGCTCAGCAAGATTAGGTACAAAGCAACGTAGAAAATTCATCTTACCATTGAAAGATTGTATCTCTTTCTTATTCCGAGGCAGATCGATTTGCTGAATTGCTTGCACACGTGCTGGGTCAATACGAATGCCATCTTTTGAGATAATGTGCCCGAGTAGTTTTCCCTCCTCCATGGTGAATAAACTCTTCTTCGGAATCAGTGACAAGCCATATTTTCTGCACTTTTGAAAGACAATTTTTAGATGGTACATGTGCTCTTCATCAGATTTGGAAAACATCGTCAAATCATCCAGGTACACAACCAAAAAGACATCCGTCTCATTTGCAAAAGCCAAGTCCATTGCACGCTGAAATGTGGCACCTACATTCTTCAAACCGAAAGGCATTTTAGCGTAATGAAAAGTTCCCCATGGAGTGGTGAACGTTGTCTTGTCTCAGTCATCTTCATGGACCCATCAAGCAGTGACATACGAGATGCTCCCACTACTCGCTGAAGTATATGGTCCATTTTGGGTAGCAGATAGTTGTCTTTCAATGAAACTTTATTGAGATTTCTAAAATCAATGCATAAGCGAATCTCACCTGTCTTCTTTCGTACAAGCACCAAATTAGATATCCAATCCGAAAATCTGATGGGAACAATGATCCTTGATTTGTACAACCTGTTGATCTCCTTTTCAATTGATGGCAGCAACTTTGGGTTAAGCCTTCTCAACTTTTTTCTGAATGGTTTCTGATTGGGCTTGATGGGTATAGTGTGTTGAATTATATTGGTATCATATGTCTTTAAGTCAGAATAGTCCCAAGCAAAAACATCTGCAAATGAAGACAACAAGTTGATATATTTGTCCTTGATCTTTGGTGGCAATGCTTTAGACAATTTTACCAATTTAGGATTAGTAGCTATTCTGATATTGACCTCTTCCACACCCTTCTCTGTTGGCTGCAATGTTGGTTTGCAAGCTACATCATCTTGATCAAAGAGTTCTTCTAAAGGTATCAAGCCTTTACGAATCACATTATTCTTTAGCTGCAACACATCCATCTGATTGATCTGCACATCATCTGTACCATTACGTTTACCATCGTCATTTTCTACGTCAATTGAGGTTTCTTTGAACTTACCTTTGTTTTGCAGAAAATCATCAATCTCCTCATCATCTTGGAAAACTTGCCAATATCTCTGATTGTCTGGGACAGTCGGATGATGCTTGACATGGATTTTGAATTTATTACTAGAGTTCATTGGGATCTTCAAACTACTTGCTGCCTTAGCAAGAGCATCAACAATACTATTTTGTATACGAGGCACACATGTCAAGGTGTATTTTGAAAATAATTTTAGGATGTCTAGAACTGCATTATGGTAAGCCCGCATCCTAGGATGCTTTGCTTGATATTCGCCTTTGACCTGCTTAATTACCAATTCAGAGTCGCCATATATTGAAATCCTCTTAGCATTCAACTTCCTTAGAATTTTTAGGCCATCAATCAGAGCTTCATACTCAGCTTTATGGTTTGAACAATCAAAAGCCAACTTGTAAGAGCATACCTGCACGTTACTAGGCACTTTGTTTGGGGCGGAGAGAGGACTGTGTATCCAAATTCTGATTCCAGCGCCATCATTTCCCACTGCTCCGTCAAAATCCATGGTACACAAACCTTCTTCCTCCTCTTGCAAGTGTTGAAAATCTATTTGTTGTGCCTTGCCTGCTTGCTGTCCATTACTTTCAGCTGATCACCCAACGGTGTTCTGCTGTTCTTGTCCTTCTTTAAAACTCCTCTAAAATTTTCTGTTATTTCCGGAATATCATCTGCTTCTACTAACTGACTATCAATATCATTGAAACTATCAGAAGACAAAACAAAAGACTCTAAATTTTTATGTACATAATTAATCGGATGATTTATTGGTTTCTCCTTGCTTGTGATCATGTATTTCATTTTTTGTTCCCGATACAATTTCCTCATTTGGCCAAACACTAGAATCATTGCATAGGAGAAATCTAGTTGTAGTTTCCCTTTCAATTTCGCTACCCAAGGCCTGGAAAGAAGCATGCCAAACCTGGGAGGAATATCTGCTACAAGAACATCCATCAAAACATTCTTCATTGGGAGCTGATCCAGACTCACAACCAAGTCTTTGATGAGTCCTATACATCTTACTCTGCTAGAATCAAGCAAATAGAGATCATGGTATTGCCGGGTGATGTCTAGGCCCATCTTATCCATAATAGCCTTGGGCATGAGATTGTGAGAAGCTCTGGAATTGAACATGGCATTATGTAACACAAAATCATGCAATCTTAAACTGATATAAAAAGGTGGCACATCACTGTCAGGAGACTCACCATTCAACGCTGGCCCAAAAATCATTTCGGGTTGATCATCTTCAACATTCACCATGTCAGACATTGGGTCCAAATTAAACATGCTAGATACTTGCCCTCTATAACCGTTGTTCCTCATTATTTCGGTCAATGGAATGGATACCTTTAATTTAGAAATCTCATTCTCTAAATTAAAAGCGGGAATCTTTTCTACCTCTTTGACTGGGATTTCTTTCCTTTCCTTTTCTTTTGATGAAATTTGCTGGTGTTGTTGTTCTGATGATGATGATTTGTTGCTCTCTGGACCAACCGCCTCCATTCCTTTCCTTTGTGCAACTGATGAATCATTCTTTGATGCCTCAACATCCTTCTTTTTATGAATTGTTTGACCGGCATATCTTTGTTTCTAAGTGAATATCACTGCTGCTGGGCAGATAGAGCATTCATATAGCCTCTTTGGTACTCATCTGATTCTTCCTCCAAGACGGTGTCATTTGCTAGAATGAAATCTCCATCTTTGTGTACAACCGAACTCTCTGCATACTCCTCATCCTCAGTGAGATAAATAGGCAAATCATCAGGAGTAAAGAGGTGGTTTTCTTCACCTATTATATTCTCTTCCTCATATGACTCCGGTCCATGCACAAAATTTTGCTGCAAAGGTGGCTGTACTGGCTGTTGTGATGTCTGCTCTTGGGCTCGCTGATCTCTCTGTCTTATTCTATATTATGGCTGTTGCTGGCCATGGAAATTAGGATTTCTAACTTGTGGCTCAGGTTTATCAAGTTTCACCCTTTCAAGTATTTGCTCTACCTTCCGGAGTAATTGATCTACCGAGGAAGATTCTTCTTTTACTGTGACCTTCTTCTCTGCCTTTGCTCTAGCTCTCTTGGTCGGCAGATTTGCTTCAACGCTGATCGCTATCTTTTGCATGTCTTCCATTGTGGCCGGTTCTCTCTCTCTTAATTGATAAGCCATGTCAGCATCAAAACCATTTGGTAACTTCAACATGGCTAGCCCCACAGGTGGCCTTAGATGATCTGGAATTTCATTATAAACTGAATTGAATCTAATGCAATAGTCTTGGACCGACTCACTAGCGTTTCATTTGATTTGCTCATATTCAGCTAGAATTTGAAGAGGATTCTTTTTCACTTCCCAACGGTTTAAAAATTGTCTTTGTAGGTCGTCCAAGGTAGTGATACGTGCAGCCGGCAAACCTCTGAACCATTTCCTCACTTCACCTGCAAATGTCTATACAAAGAGTCTCATTGCCACATTCTCTGCATTGATCTCGTGAAGTTCATAGAAATCTGCCATTCTATCCACATGTTGCTGAGCAGTAATGCTGTTAGGAGTGCCATCAAAAAAAAAGATTTTGCTTTGGTAATCTGCGGGCATATCATCTAAAACTTGAGTTAGAACAAGGGATGCAAAATAGGCAGCCATCACTCTTGGTGGGTTTGGCCTTGGAGGTGTTGAAGGAGTGTGGGCAGTTTGTAGGGGGCTAGCAATTAGAGTTTGAAGCTGAGCTATAATGTAATTATCAATTGACCAGTTAGCCCTTTCCGTCTCCAAATCTACAAGAAACTGTGGATTGTGGACAGTAGATTCAACCGCCCTTTCGGATTTGGTCTCGAACAACGATATTTCAAACTCCTCATCAAAATCTAGCTCTTCGAGATATTCAAAAATGTCAAGGCATGAATGGGATTTGAACACGGGAGATATAGAGCTTTCTTGATGACGAAGTCTCGGAATCAAATTGGGATTTTCGTAGATGTGCGGAGGATCTCAGTCTGGATTAGCTCTGGTATATCTTCTAGAAGCCAGCGTGCTATTGAGAAAAATCAAAGAACACAACCAACTTACTCAGCCTATCGAATCCTAAGCTTATCATCCGGAAGCTTAGAATTATGAAGAAGTAAGGGGAGTAATTTGTTCCCCAGTGGAGTCGCCACTATGTTAGCACCTAAATTCTCCTTAGGCTGAAGGAAGGCAAAATTCAGGGTAACCACAAACCACGCTCAGTCTGGTAGCTAGCCCTACCAGAACAGGAGAGGGGTCTCTCCGAGTCACGCTCAACGAATAAGTAAACGAAATGGTCTGAGATGACTTACAGTGAAATATTGATCTTAGGCTAGTAATTAAATATGGATACAAGAAGCAATTTTTTTTATTTATGAATGACTGAGTTTTTGGGATGGTATGGGACCAACAGACAACAATGAGCAGAGAATTTAATACAAAGGCACAGATTACTTCGTGAGGCAAGACAGGCGGAAAGTCTAG
>APFE030063637.1:4130-24144 GCA_000404065.3 Pinus taeda
TAAAATAAAAAATCAATAATTTTTTTTTTAGGGTTTTAGATTGAATTTTAAATTTTGTTTTAAGTTAAAATTTTGTCAGAAAAGCCATAATTTTTTTTTTTTGGAAAGTTTTTGCCAGCCTGGGTATCTCATCGCGTTTTATTTTTCCTGCTGAGGTTAAAATTTTGGGATTAATGTTTATCTGGCATGAATGTGCATCTTTCGACGCTTATTTTTAGATTGTCAGATCATCGTTGAAAAGATCGTGAATTTACTGGATATCTTTCGAAGTTATTTAATGATAAATGATTACTGTGCACAGTTTATATCTCTGCAGCATCTGGTTATCAATCGTTTAAGCATTAACTTCACAAGGCACTGGTCCGTTAAATTAAATAAAATCTATCAAGTGCTTTATCCTTCCGTGTCTCCTAAACCAACTGGTTCGTAGTTGGTCGTCCTTCTCTTTTCAGGGTCTACCCCCCTTAGCCGTGGGAGACAGGCTTAAACGGAGAGATCGGGGATCAGAGTGATAGCCCCCGGTCTGAGCGTTGTCGTGACAATTTGTGCGACAACAAATACCATGTTGAAGTTTCTAAGTTTACTTAGTTTAGAAACCCTTCATGCACTTTTTTTGATTTATTCCTACCTACTTGTTATTTTTCTTTAACAAATTATTTACAAAGTAAATACTGAAAATAAACACTAGTGCATGCTCAACATATTACAGATCAACAACTAAAAGAAACAAGAACAAACACACTACATGACACCATTATTTTTGGACCAACGTCCCCGGAAAAACCCAATGTGGGAAAAACGGTGCAACTATCTGAGGGTTTTCTTATTAAGCAATATCAGAGTACAATATGGGTGCTGAAACTGGCTTACCCAACAGAGAATTTCCTTAGCAGCTATACCTCACAGTTTGAGAGAAATCTCTTGGTTGAAACCCCGAAAAACCCTTCCGGCAACTCCTTAGCACAAAACTGCTCTGCAACCCTAGCGTCTGCCCAAACTGGACTGCGTCAGCCCCTCTCTGTCTCACGCTAGCCCTGCGTGAGCCCTAGGAGGCCCTGCGTCAGCTTTGCGAGCCTTTGCGTCAGCTGCGCTGGCCCCTCTAGTGCTCTGCGTGGCCCTGCGTGAGCCCTTGCTGGCTCTGCGTCTCCCTCCTTCGCTGCTGCACCGCTCTCCCGCCCCAATCTCTACCTTCTCTTTTTCTTTGTACTCAATGCCCTTCAGCTGTTCTCCCGATCATTGATTCTATCTCTCTTAGCAAACCCTGCTCTAGAGAATAAAATGGCTGATCATCTAGTGTACTCTCCAAGTGACCCTCGAGCCTCCTCTTATACTTTTCCTGTTGACATCTCAACGGCCGAGATTAAGTCCCTAATCAATGGCTAAGATTAGATCTGACTTGATCCATGTCTTTCGGACCATTCTAACACAGATTCATATTAATACACATTAATATTTTAATATCTCCTGATTTGTTTAAAATTTGCCCAAACACCTTCTGGGTATTGGAAATCTCATGTGCCCCAACCTCTCCACCAAATTTCATGGCTAGAGCACATCCGATGCTACCCCAAATCAACACTTGTCAGCACTTGAGAGTGGTATACTTAGTCTTCAAACAACGAGGTTCGTGTGCCTGGTGAGTGCTTAGTGTAACTTGTGTCTAAGTTCTTTCACTGCAGAGGGAGAGGGTGAAAGTGAGTCTCAAGTCGAAAGGGAATAGTCTCGACTTAGTTAGAGACACACAACACAACAGGATTTGCGCAGCTTCCAGCAGAGTAGTCCACACGGATGCGGTAGTGACAAACATAAGGTGAACAAATAGCATGTAAAACACCCAGCGGAATAGTCCACACTAGTGCGACAATCGTTATAACAAGTTTACAAGAATGAGTCTGTCGAGTGTCCGCCGGAGTAGTCCACATGGGTGAGACAGGGATAACAATTGATACAATACATTTCCAACAACATATGCACTAAAACAATTGAAATAGTTCAACTATCTTAGTACAAGTTAAAGCAACATGCATTACAAGCGTCCAAAGAATAGTCTTACAAACGAATACAATACATGTGTGAAAACATGCTGGCGTGTTAATAGGCTTCTAATTAAGTAAAAGTTCCAAGACACATCCATACACCATACATGACACTAATCTCGATAGCGGGGCTTTGGAGCCACTACTTGCTCCTCAAAGAAAAGATTACAGACTCTCAAGGCTATGTGGGAGGAGCCAAGGTGAAAAGTCCTTTGCATGTACAAATGAGGGGTATATATAGCCAAGGGTGAAATTGACCCTTGTGACTATTCGACTTCCCACATGACTCTTCAACTTACATGACTCTGACTTCAACTGTGGGTCTCTTGGACTTCCACATTACATTACATTGATTACACATTTATGACCCAAAGTAGTAATGTGGCCGAGGTGACTCATGACACAACTCGACATGACACTGTTGGTATGCACATGCTGGTTGCGCTGTTCGTGTCGAGCTGCTGTACTGCTAAGATTGAGTGTGCTCGTGGTGTACCATAGCTTCACCTCCGCATGACAAAGTGCATGGAGTCTTCAATGGTCTTGGTGTTCGCTTGATGGTTCTTGCATGTGCACTTGTTTCCTTCGCTTGCTACTTGGTATGCTTCATGTGTTCGTCCAACCGCGAGCAAGTCTTCTAGCATGCCCTCCTTGTTCATCTCTTTTGTCGTCGCGCCATGTCTCATCCATGTACATGTTTTTGCAATCACTCATGACAAGACGACATTAAATCCAGAAATCCCCTAGTCTACCATGATGCATTGTCTTTCGTTTTCGGGTGCAGGTGACCGGAAGAGGGGACAAGGCTCTGAAACTGTGCAGAGCACATTTCAGGCCAGGATGTGAGGCTCTGGGACACTGTAGGGAAAAACTGTGCAGAGGTGACTGAGAGGCTGGGTTGAGTAGTCTAGGACAACAATGACATTTGTGGGATCTTGCTTAGTTGGGAGGCAAAACTGTGCAATTTATCCCAGGAAGGTGGTGTGGGCAACATGAGGCACTGGTAGTGAAAACTGCACAGGTTTTCAGGGAAGGTCGGGAGCGGGCAGCGGGAACTTGCTGACCAAAATTGCGTAGATCTGGGAGGCAGTCATGCGGGACATGTCTGCGCCGTTTCCGGGTTGAGTGGGGTGCTGGGCAGCTGGTGGACAGTCCAAGAAAATTGCGCAATTTTTAGGAGTAGTAGGCCGGCTGGTAGGGGGACTAACTGACAAAATTGCGTAATTTTCTGAGACACTACAGTTACAGGCAATGGGTACCTATCCCTCTTGTCTGCTCAATTTCTTAAGTCAGTGCAGGCAGTCAGGTTGACAACTTTTGCGCAATTTTTGGGAGTGAAGCCTGGGGTCATTGCCCAGTGAAATTCTCCAGTTGACTCGCTGGAGGCTTGATGGATAGGCTTGCAGGAAGCACAGATTTAGATAGCTTCTTGGGCAACTTCTGCGCTGTTCTCGGTGACAGTCAACTAGGTCGATTCCTGGATTGCGTAGTGCAGATTGCCTAGGAGGCAACCTCTAGCTCTGCGCAATTTTGGGCAATATTGCTTGGTCACTGAAGGCTGAGACTGCGCAGTGCAACTCAGTGGAGGTCCAATTGATGGAGGGTAGTCCGATCGACAGATCTTCGGCAAAATGGTTAAGTGTGTGAGCGAGTGAACTTGTGTAACATGAACTTGTGAACACACACTCAACATGTCTTGACGACAAGACACCTTGAACCAACAAGACAACATGTGCTCAGTGTGATTGACTGCGGGACTGTCTAATGGTGATGTGAAAATTCCTAATCCTCAAGGAACCCCTACTGCAACAAATCTGAATCTACTTCACCTACTTGATTTTAATATTCATTCATCAAGTTATTCTCAAAATACTAAAGCAAATTACTTCTGCAGCCTACACTACTTTAATCTTTGATTACATGAAACAAAAAACTGAGCAAAGAACAAGATACATAGGACACAGTTATTTTTGGACAAAACGTCCCCGGAAAAACCCAATGTGGGAAAACCGGTGCAACAACTCTAAGGGTTTATTATTATGCAGGAGAAAATTCTGAGCACAAATCTAGGATGCTCAACTAGCAATCCTTTATAGAAAAAATACCGGACAAAAGACTGGTGAAATAATCTCACCCTGTCACTGGAGAATCAGTGATTGATTCTTCAACTCTGGAGGCTCTGCGTGGCCTCTGCGCAAAACTGTGTCACCCTGGGCAACTTTTGTGTCACCCCTCCTGGGTATTATGCTGCCTCTCTGCTCTAGATCCTTTGCTGGCTGAGAAATCTACTTTCTGCCTCCCAGTCTCACACCCTAGCTTCCGGCAGTTGAAGTTCAAATTCCCTTAGCAGAAACTCGACTTCCTCACTGACTGCGCTGCCTCTGCGCCAACACTGCGTAGGCCAACATCAACTTTCCTCTGGACATCTTTAGTCCTTTCTCTGGCTTGTACTCTTTGGAAATTCCTTCTCCTGGATTCTCACTGCCCCTCTGCTGCAAGGTCTCCTCAATTGATTTTCCTCCTGAGAACTTCTCACCTCAGAAAATCGATTTTCTCAATCTCTCTATGGGTATTTCCAAATGAACCCCAACCTTCCATTTTATACATTTCCTGTTGAGCCTTCAACGGCCGAAATTAAGTCTCTAATCAACAACTAAGATCAAAATATGACTTGACCTGCCTTCTAGATCATTCTCACCCATATTTTGATTAATACTCATTAATATTTTAATTTCCCTAAGTTTAGACTTAGGAACTCCATTAAAAATATTAATTATTTTAATAAAATACAATCCCGGTGGAATTTCACCAAACAGTTTTTGGGTTCTTTAGAACTCATGCGCCTTAGCCTCTCCACCAATTTTCAAGGCTAGAGAACTTCCAATGCTACAAAAAACTAACACTCGCTCTTAGCAAGGAAAGTGCTCTAGCAACAATGTCCACCTGCATGCTGCTTTGTTTCTAAAGCACCTCCTTTCTGCACTGTTGTTGCCACCAACACTGTGGTGGTGCTGCTGCCCATGACACTACCACTACCATCGCTGCATCCGTACTACAGCTCCCTCTCAAACGCTGCATCTGCTATGCTGCTAGCACTGTCACTGCTAACACTACATCTGTACCGCAACTCAGTCGCTGAGAGAAGCAAGTGAAAAACATCCAAAATTAGTTGAACTCAACTGTGTTCAACATAATACAATGAATGTTGGAATCTGACTACTGCTGATTCTGACCCTCTGAATCTTCTGCACTGCTGCTGACTCCTGCACTGTGCCAATTGCACTTTTGCGAACCTTGCTTTGCGCTGATCAGTGTCAGGTCCCCAATGGCTGCATCTGTCCTCCAAACACTCCACTGCATTATCTGACACTAAGTCCATCTCGCTACTGTTGAATCTTGGGCTCCCGTAGCAAGGAATTGATCCAAGAGGTGGATTCCTCAAGGACCCTGCCCACATGTAGTCCTCTCGACTACAACTCAATATCACCCCATTTTCCACTTGGAGATGCGTGGGCACTCATGGAAAACTCATCTTCATCAATCTTTGCTGGAGCAGCCTTAGGATCATGTGTCTCATCCTTATCCTTTTGCTTCAAAGGACACTAGGATGCAAAGTGGCCCATCGCGCCACATCTGAAACATTTCACCTTCGAAATGTCCTTCTTCCACTTCTGCTGTCCTTTTGATGCTAGAGCTGTGTTCTCCTCCTCCTCCTTTGTCTTCGTGCCAATCCCACTGTTGCCATTGAGGTTGACCTTCACCAGATCCCTCCTTAATTCCACCTGTTGAAGGGTTGCCCACATCTCCTCCCATGAAGGTAGTCTTTCCCTGCTCAATATACTTTGAACAAAGTCTTGCCATTCATCTGAGATTCCATTCAGGGCTTTCCTTACCATCGCGGTAGACTTAGGAGTAGACCCCATTGCAACAAGCTGGTCTCTGTGTCTTGAAGACGTTGAAGATAGGAGTTAACCCCTTCTCCTTTCTGCATCAATGTCCGCTATAACTTTTATTCTAGGTACATCTTCCGCTGTTCGGAAGAACCTTCATACAGTGAAGACAAAGCTTCCCACATCTCTCGGGCTGTATCTTTGCCTTGCAAGTGTGAGACCACATGATCTCGAACTCCATCGAGTATGAACCTCTTTGCCTTCCCCTGCTCGACCTTGTACTTCTTCTTTTGATCATTGTCAGCAAGATCAACCACAACACTCGACGTAGGCCTCGAGATCGTAATTTTCCAGAACAGCTAAGATTCTGGTCTTCCATATGACATAGTTGGAAGCTCCTTACAACCTGTCCTGATCTCTGAGCCCATGCGATGCCATATCACCCAAACTGCCCAAACTATTGAATTGGCTCCTCTAGTCACTGCTCCACACTGCTTAGCGGCTCAGCAAGTGAGTAATTCGAACTTTTTGGCAAAAAGTTATCTTAGGAGAAAATTCCCCTTCTATGTGTCTTCACTCTTTTCCGACGGATTTTTACCCCTACAAAAACTGCGCCCTTCAAGCACTGCGTTGAGGCTCCGCGTCACTCCCTCTGCCACTGCAAACTCACGAACTGGAAATCGTACCTCTGTTGACTCTCTCAAAGAGAGATTTCCTTGGAATCTTTGCTTCCCAACAAGGACCGCGCAATCCCTTCAAGTGGATTCAAATTGCTGCCAAGTGCAGCTTCTGGCCTCTCTGCTTAGCGTTGGATCAACTCTTCCTATTTCAAAACCAATGCTCCGCTACCATGTGAAAATTCATAATCCTCAAGGAACCCTTACTGCAGCAAATCTGAATCTACTTCACCTACTTGATATTTAATATTCATTCATCAAGTTATTCTTTGAATACTGAAGCAAATTACTTCTGTAGCCTACACTACTTTAATATTTGATTACATGAAAGTTTGAAACATGAAACTGAGCAAAGAACAAGATACATAGAACCTAGATATTTTTGGACGAAACGTCCCTAGAAAAACCCAATGAAGGAAAACCGGTGCAACAACTCTTAGGGTTTATTATTATGCAGTTGAAAATTCTGAGTACAAATCTAGGATGCTTAACTAGCAATCCTTTACAGAGAAAATATTGGACAAAAGACTGGTGAAATGATCTCACCTTGTCATTGGAGAATTAGTGACTGATTCTTCAACTCTGGAGGCTGTGTGTCACCCTCTGCGTGGCCTCTGCGCAGAGCTCTGTCACCCTGGGTAGCTTCTGCGTCACCCCTCCTGGGTATTATGCCCCCTCTCTGCTCTGGATCCTTTGCTAGCTGAGAAATCGACTTCCCTGCCTCCCAGACTCACACCCTGGCTTTTGACAACTGAACTTCGAATTCCCTTAGCAGAAACTCGACTTCCCTTCACTGACTACGCTGCCTCTATGCCAACATTGCGTAGGCTAGCGTCAGCCTTCCTCTGGACGTCTTCTGTCCTCTCTCTGCCTTGTACTCTCCGAAAATTCCTTCTCTCGGATTCTCGCTGGTCCTCTGCTGAGGGATCTCCTCAATCGTTTTTCCTCCTGAGAACTTCTCAACTTAGAAAATCGGTTTTCTCAATCTCTCTGTGTATTTCCAAATGAACCCCAAGCCTCCATTTTATACTTTTCTTGTTGAGTCTTCAACAACCGAGATTAAGTCTCTAATCAATGACTAAGATCAAAACATGACTTGATCCGCCTTCTAGATCATTCTCACTCATATTTTGATTAATACTCATTAATATTTTAATTTCCCTAAGTTTAGACTTAGGAACTCCATTAAAAATATTAATTATTTCAATAAAAGTACAATCCGGGTGGAATTTCACCAAATAGTTTCTAGGTTCTTTAGGACTCATGTGCCTTAGCCTCTCCATCAATTTTCAAGGCTAGAGCATTTCCGATGCTACCAAAAACTAACAGGTGAAAGCGACAAGTGCAACACTTCGGATAGACCTTCAGACGATTGTGTCGACACTTGCGCGACGGTGCTTACAACATCATGTGTGAGTGTGATAGATGTTTACATAGTGAACACAACCCAAACACAAACCTTCAACATCACCAGAACAAGGTCGTAATCATGACATAGTAATCAACATGTTGAAGATGACAATTGGTCAAACAAGCGAAAAGGAAGCAAGACATGTAGAAGAAACACGTGAAATGACTTTTTGGTGTTTGCACACAAGCATGTCACTGAAGACATGATGATATGACAATGACAAACAGTCTTGCAAATTCAACTAAGAGATACATTTCTTTACTTACCGTACTTACCCTCAAGATGATCATGCATTCGACGTAGTTTGCATGCGGTCCTGACCTTTACCATCACTTAGTCTCTTGGTCCTTCTCCTCGACTCCTTGGGGTTGATCTTAGCATGTCACCTTTTCCTGTAGTCACTGAGAGGTAGATCAACGCAGCGTCAGCAGGCAGTGACTGCTGCCGGGATGAGGTCCCGGGAGGCCCATTTGTGCAGTTTCTGCATGCAAGATCAACAAGACAACTTGGACAACACTGCGTAGTTTTGAGGCACAAGACATTGCTGCGGGATGGGGGTCCTGAGAGGACACCTTTGCGCAGTTTCTGAATGTAGGGCAGCTAGACTGCTCTGCGCATTTCTTGAGAGCAGTGCGCGCTGCTTGACTACTCTGTGCATTTCTGGAGAGCAGTGTTGGTTGCCTGATTGCTCTACGCATTTCTGGAGAGCAGTGCTGGTTGGGGTCTTTGTGCACTGTGAGGTTTCAACAGACAAGGGAGTAAGCTTGATGGTTGTAGAAGCAAAGTGCACAGTTCTAGGAGACTGGATGAGGCTAAGCTACTTGGGAAATTGGTTAAGTGTGAGATCGTTGAAACATATGTAAACATTGATAAGACTTGACTGTGATCGCACACCAACACTTAGTGATACAATCGTAGAACATCCAGAATGTATAAACATACTCTGCTTGATGCAACAACCTTTGTGACAAGAGTGCGTGTGAAACATGTTTATGTGGTGATAACAACTCATGCACACATGCTTTCCGTTGAAGCAAAACAACATCCCCTTTGCATGACAAACAACAACCCCTATGCCCAAAAATGACACTTGCTGCATAAAGATGAAAACACGGACAACTCTTAAGTTCAAGGAGATGAGCTTGAACTCATCAGCTTACCAACAAGCGACCAAGGATGATCGATCGCAGGATCCAAGATAGGCTCCGAAATTTGCATGCGAGCCAAAAGTTTGGAGGGTGGTTGTAGCCGCTACAACATACACACACACACACACACACTTAGATATATGTATATATATTTATTCTATTGTTGATATCATATATATATACCAATATTTTCCCAATTTTTACGATGTTTTGCTTTTTTGGACCCTTGTTGATTTTATCCTATTGTTGATATCATATATATATATATACATACATATATATTTACGATGTTTTGCTTTTTGGACCCTTGTCGATTTTATCCTTATTGTCGATATCATTGTATCTATAATATATATATATATACCAAAACAGCAAAACATCGTATATATATATATATATATATATATATTATATATATATATAATATATATATAGTTACAATGTTTTGCTTTTTTGGACCCTTGTCAATTTTATCCTATTGTCGATATAATAAAGCAAAACATCATAAAAACTGGGAAATTATTGATAAAAATTGGCAAACATTGACAAAATAAAAATGATACAAAAACATTATATTATTATTTTTTTTTAATTTTTATTTATTTTATTTTATTTATTATTATTGTTATTATTATTATTATTTTTTTAACATTTAAAGCAACAATAACCTCCAACAAATGCATTGCCATATAAATACGAAAACAAAACTAATCATGTCTTGAATCTTGAGTTTTGTCTTAGCCTCAAAATATCGCCAAAAAGTATAATAAACGTATCTCATGATGATGAGTCATCTACAATGAAATTAGATACATAAACTAGTGATTTCCTCTACCTCTTTTACAAGCTGCTGAAGAATCTAGGGCAATTAGAGTTAATGTGATTCTTCTTAGCATGATAACTATTTGTGAGGTATTTTAACTTTTTCTTATTAGCGCAATCTTCTCTTGATGTCATTAGTGTGTGTATTTCTTACTTCATCAAATATCAAAATACAAGAGACAAGAACACAAGATGTTGGCTTTCTGCCTGGGCCAAAACCTCTCCCACTTGGAGAGGAAAACCCACTCAAAATTCTTCTTATAGAGATTCCAATTGACGAATACCAAGACCATGAACCTTGACCTATCAAGCCACTCTAAGACCAAGACACCAATCCTCTTCTTACTGTTGAGATCATCATCATCATTACTGCTTCACTGAGATCATCATTGCTGCACCATGATTGTTCCTTGAGATCACCACTGTGCCTTTACTGAGATCATCTCTACACCTTCATCGAGATCACCATCATAACAACAAGGTCCATATTGAGATATATATGTATATTGAGAGAGTTCTTGTAGGATCATCGAGATTCGTATCATTACTGTTATACCGGGAGTATGATCTTCTTTAGAACAAGAATGTCGAGACTGTGTATACTGCTGTGGGATCATCGTGATCCTCTTTCATCATAATTGCAGCGAGAGCATATTACTAAGATATCACTGAGATAGTGACTATGTTTTTGTATGTGTCATGACTGTGTTCAACATTTCGAGACTGTGATTATGAGGAGGCCGAGCACACTTATCACTGTAATTTGCTTGCACCGAGACGTACTCATCACCGAGATCTTGTACCTTACTGTTCCGTCCGAAATTTTAGAGCTTCCTAAACCCATACGAAATTACAGAGAGTCCGAGTTTTTTTGTCTTTTTGTGGTGACCCTAGCGGGGTATTTATAGTTGTTTGTACTCCATAATTAGCTGACGTGTCAGTGTGAAGTGTTGTGTTTCTTTTTGCAAGCCGACATGACTTCTTTTAATTCATTTGCAGGCCAACATGACCGTGTTTACATTGTTTTGCTTGCTGCCTTATTCAAGAGGATTGTGCTTGTCTTGGAGGGCTGATCTAGACACTAGGTTGACTCATATACATTACATATATGCTCAATAAGAGCTCTTTAACATTTTCTTTGACTCTTTGACTTTCCTATAGCACTTCAACATGTGTTGGACCTATGTAATGAGCAAGAAACTCATTTTATAATTGACAAAAGTAAGATTTCTTTTCTTTTACAAGTACAAAGATCAAAATTACATTTATGAAGACCGAACCTAGTTACACTTTCTTCTGCACTCCCTCTTAACTAGGGAAGTATTCATAATGGTGCTTGGTCATTCTGAATTTGAAAAATTTCTCATAAGAAGAATCAGATTGGTAACCCATCTGTATAGCATCATAGTAACCAACATTGTTTCGACACCAAGGCCTTGACTGATAGCTCTATCTCTCATCAGATCAGAGCACAATGTTGGCAAGACCAATGACTATAGACACCTTCATCATTGTCTCTCAAGGTACATACCCACGTAGGTGTTCACTGATTATGAACTTCTAGGAATATTCTTATCTTGGGTTCTTAGCCCTCAAAGAATATTGGTCCTCTTGCCTACTCTTGTCTTGGATGCCCTAAACATCCTCAAAGAGCATCAGATGCCAGATGATTACCCAATCCTCCATTCTTTTTTCCCAAGTGAAGACAAGAATGTTGTGTCTATCTCTCCCTCTCAACTGTGGAAGATATGCCCATTCCTTGAAGGAATGTACCCAAGCTCCCTTTTAATCAGGAACTTGTCAGAGCTTCCTCTTAGCTAGGGAAGTATTCATAATGGTGCTTGGTCATTCTGAATTTGAAAAATTTCTCATAAGAAGAATCAGATTGGTAACCCATCTGTATAGCATCATAGTAACCAACATTGTTTCGACACCAAGGCCTTGACTGATAGCTCTATCTCTCATCAGATCAGAGCACAATGTTGGCAAGACCAATGACTATAGACACCTTCATCATTGTCTCTCAAGGTACATACCCACGTAGGTGTTCACTGATTATGAACTTCTAGGAATATTCTTATCTTGGGTTCTTAGCCCTCAAAGAATATTGGTCCTCTTGCCTACTCTTGTCTTGGATGCCCTAAACATCCTCAAAGAGCATCAGATGCCAGATGATTACCCAATCCTCCATTCTTTTTTCCCAAGTGAAGACAAGAATGTTGTGTCTATCTCTCCCTCTCAACTGTGGAAGATATGCCCATTCCTTGAAGGAATGTACCCAAGCTCCCTTTTAATCAGGAACTTGTTAGAGCTTCCTCTTAGCTAGGGACTCTTCTATGCATCAACAACTTCTTCTTCGTGGGTCTTTCAACCTGCTTGATCAACTTCTCTCCTTGATGTCATGAAATTCAGTTGAGCTTCTTCCTTGTAGGGCAACAATCATCAATCACTTTCCTCTTTAGTTTGTCATGTCATCTCTTTCTTCATGGAAAGTGGCCTTCTTCATATCTGGAACCTTCGTCATCTGATTACTTCTTTCTCATCATGCTTCTTCTATCCACCATATGAATGCTAGTTGTACTTGTATTCATAACTCTTGTTCGAGTAGCCCTGCATGAACTTATCCATATATCATTCAAGAAATCAAAACATAATATTAAATCATACCTTACGAGATGGCTCTTCATCACGACATCTTGGAAGTATCAACATCTTGCATACATGTTGACAAATCTCCCCAAGATATCCATTGTCAAGAGTCTCCATCTTTTTCCATCAGAGTCTTCATATCTTTCCGGGAGATTTCCTAGTTAAGTCTTCTTGGTCTTTTGGATGTTGATCACCTTTATCAGGGTTGCTTATCTTACAATCTCTTCCTTCTCCACACATTCCATTCCCAGGTGCTTTCAATCAAAGTTTCTTAATTGTAGTCATATTATGTTGATTTCATCTTAGTGTGTCTTATGCCTTCCTTCATCCTTTCGGAGGAGGAGATCCTGTTTCTCTTGATCATGCTTCTTAAGCTAGAAGTAATGATCCATGTTACTTGCAACCATACGACATGACATTATAAATTTAAAAACAAGCATACTTACCTTATTTCATCCTTAGGTCATTTAGGCTTCCTTCAACAACTTCCTTGATTGAAGTGTCTTCAACCTCTTGATCTGCTTCTCCTCTTATGTCACCATAACATCATTCATGAATTCCACAAGTTGGAGTTCTTGATGAAACACTTGCTTCCTCTCTAGATTAGTGAAGCCTTTGATGAGGATTCCATCAGAGAATCTTGAGGATATTGTATATCCTCATCTGGTAGTTGTCTCCTTGATGTATGATGAACCTTGTCCTGGATGTCTTCTTCCTTTCCTTCAATGTTCAATGAGATTCCCAAGAGCTATACCTTTCATGTTTGACTGCCATGAATTTTGTCCTTCATGATTCGCATGGTGATGTCACGAGCTCTTGTTTCTAATGCTTCCATGATGCCACGATGCATCTTTTTTTCCCGAAAGAAAATCGTAATTTCCATTATCAAGAAAATTACATGTTGTAAATGCTCATGGCATATGCAGTAAGATGTTCGTGGTCAACAATAGAGTTGTAAAAACCTGTAACAAAATTTACAAAAACCCCTGTTTGGGTAGTCTGATATGTTCAAATACTTATATAATTACATATTCAGATAGCTGTGCAATATAATAACAAAATGACTGTAACTAGGGCTCATTTTCCCTTTGCAAAACTTGGTCTATATACGGTTTGTGGTAGTACTGGTAGACTTGTGCCTGAGTATGTTCTCTGATTAATCATTCTCCTCGAGGATGATTCGTTGTCTCTTTCGACAACCTGTCCGCGGCTGCATTGTGTTCCCTATATATATGAGAGCAAGAAACCAAGTCAAAAAGTGATTTTAAATATAATACACCATCCAATATTGTTCTGAGAGAGTAAGCATGGCATGTGTATGTGCAATTGAACCAATTTATGACCATCTTTGAGTCCCCATATATCTGTAATTGTTGGCAGTTTTTGGTAATGGCAAAGTATAGTAAATGGCGCAAGGTCATAAGCTCCGCATAGTTGTTGGTGCCATTTCCTAGCCCCAAACTGACATGGAAGTAGTGAGAATCCGATTTATGTAGGATGATGCCACCACCACACCCTCGATCTTGTGCTACACCATCAAAATATGCCTAGGGGTTCCTTCGATCAATGATTTCCGGTGTAATGTGCCGTGTCCTGACGTTCGATGGCTCCTCGGGATCTCAAGGTAGTTTGTGCAGTTTTTTGGGATGATCAGGTCCCAATTGATGTATTTCCCATGGAAAATAATGCTATTTCTGTTGATCCAAATGTGCCAAGACACAATCAACGACAAATTCCTTGTTTTCAGGGGCGAGCCATTGTTCCACCAATTGTTCCAAGCAATGGAAATGTTTCCCCCAGACCATGTATGCGTTATCTCAAGGATATGGAGGACATGTGTCCAAACATTCTGAGTTGTCGGACAGGCAAGAAAGAGGTGATTGGAGGATTCCTCATTCTTGCAGAGAATGCACCATGTTGGTCTAGAGAAAGCCCGCTTTCTGAGGTTGTTGCCTATCGGAATTTTGTTCGCAATAATGTTCCACATTAGCAATTTGGTGTGGGGAGGGTTCTGAAGTTTCCATAGGTCCCTCCACTAGTTTTCTAGGACATGAGGTTTGTGCCTTGCATGTATGATTATGTATCCCGCCTTTGGGGAATATTTCCCATTCTGTGCAAGCCCCCAAATCAGCTCATCAGGCTCATCCCTTAATCTGACGTGAGATTCGGATAATGCTTGCAAGTATGTTCCCCAGTCCTCGAGCCATCTATCAAGGATGTCTAAATTCTCTCCTGATAACCAAGCTTGCTTGAAAACATATTTGTTTTGTCGGTCACCAATCTGCGCAAAGATAAAGATTTCTCTATGATTTAGAAATTCTATAAGGGCCTGAGGAAGTAGATGTGCATTCCCACACCCAATCCAAGGATCAACACCGATGCGAGCCTCCTCACCATTACATATCTGCCAAGTGAGTCCTTCTTTGATTGTGTGGAGGGTGTTTAGAATTGCTCTCCAGATGACCAAAATGTTCTTTCGGTTCCAGATAGGAAGTCTAATCCAGTTCGACAGTGGAGTCGGCCAGATGTATTTGTAGAAGATCACATCGGTCCATAAGCTCCTATGCTTCAGGAGCATCCATCCCAGCTTAGCAGCAAGCGCTTGGCCGAAGGCAGATAAATTTTTTAGATCCCACCCGCCCCACTTTTTTGGTAGGGCAATGCTGCTCCATTTTACCCAAGCATATAGCCTCCCCTCTTTGTTTCCTTTCCATAAGAAATTGCAGCAGATTCTCTGAATCCTATGAATGATTCCTTACGGGATCTAGGCCAGGGACATCCAGTATACTAGTGTTGCTTCTAGGACCGATTTAATGAGTACCAACGACCAGCTCTGGAGAGTAGATGATGGCTCCAGAGATTGAGTCTTCTTTTGACCTTAGTGATCAACCAGATCCAGTCTGCTATTTTGTATCCATTTGGTTTTATCCTGAAACCTAGATACTTCAACCCATCCTTAAGGGCCAAAATTTGGAATGGGAAATTTTGCAGTGCGAGGTTGATTTCCTGTTGAGAACATCTAGAAAAGGATAAGGTAGATTTGATCTGGTTGCAATCCATCCCAGTGGCAGAGCTAAAGAGGCTCAGAGTCCCTGAGAAGGTGATGATGTCCTGAATCCCACCATCCAAGAATATGAGGATGTCGTCTACAAATAGTAGGTGGGTCAGAGAGCATTGATCTGTGATTTTTAGTCCTTTGAGGTTCCCAACATCCTTCTTTACGGCAATCCTTTTGCTGAGGTCTTCCATAACAAGGAGGAAAAGGAGGGGGGAAGAGGGCATCCTTGTCAGAGTCCCCTCTCGACCCAGAAGGAGTGGGAGGCAGAATCGTTGATAAGGATGGCGAAGGATACTGAGTTAATGCAGCACATGATCCATCGGATGAAGGTCGGAGGGAAGCCCAAGTGGGTAAATATCATTTTGATATATAGCCAGCTAACCTTATCAAAAGCCTTGGAGAGGTCGATTTTGAGCATCATTCCTTTAAGGTTTTTCATCTTGATGGAGTGAGAGCCTCTTGTGCAGTTCCAATGGCCTCATGGATTTGCCAGTTTTGTAGGAAGGCAAACTGCTTCGGGGAGATATTCTCTGATAGGATGGGTTTAATGCGGTTGGCAATGATCTTGGCGATGATCTTGTAGAGGCAATTGCAGAGGCATATAGGCCTGAAGTCATTAAAAGATGAGGGGGAGTCCGATTTGGGGATAAGGGCAATGAATGTGGAGTTGATGGGATGATGTAATCTGCCCTGGACTCGACATTCTTCAACCACAGCTAGAAGGTCATGTCCAAGAGTGTCGAAAAAGGTAAGGTAAAATTCCACCGGCCAGCCATCTAGACCCGAGCTCCTATCTCTTCTGAACCATTTGAGGGTGCTTTCCAACTCCCCCAAAGTCACAGGTTTAGTGAGGTCCTCCAAGCTATCAGGCTCTGCGATCTAGGGAAATGCCCAACAAGACGGATGATATCAGGTAGCGTAGCACTAGAAGGGGATTTGAACAACTGTTTGAAGTGCAGGATATCTAAGTTAGAGAGCTGAGCATGAGAGTTGGCCAGCCCACCATCCTCTGATGGGAGCTGCCAAATCGTGTTGCTGGCCTTCCTTCCATTTGCAAATTTATGGAAGAATTTTGTGTTGCCATCCCCCGCTTGTAGCCAAATGGCCCTGCTCCTAAGTCTCCAAGTCTCCTCCCGAGCCAGAAGAATCTTAGCTCTCTGTGCTTCTATCTCCACTAGCTGCAATTTGGAATCTATGGTGTTATAACCCCTGCCCTGTTCGTTCGTGCGATTGGCAATCACAGATTCTAAGTCAGAGATGGCCCGATCCTCCTTGACTTTCTTCTGCTTGGCCCAGTCAATCGAAAGTTGTTTAAGATGGTATAGGTTATTGTAGAACCCGACGACCTTCCATCTCTCGGCAGGGAGGGGTTGTGAATTCCAGAAGTTCGTGACCATCTTGAGATAGTCAGGGTCCATTAGCCAGGATAAGTTGAACTTGTATGGGCCCCGAGGCTTGGCTAAAGCATCCGCTAATTCCAGGTAAATATGTGAGTGATTCGATATGCCACCCGAGCCCACCCATTGTCTGTAGTTGTTTAAAGTCATCAACAGCTCTTCATGGATCAGGAAGCGATCTAGTCTTCTTCCTAAGGCAATCTCTCCAGTTCTTCTGTTATGCCAGGCTGGCATCTTCTTATTCATAGGGACGTCAATGAGGCCTTTCTGATCAAATATGGAGCTCAGCTGATTCGAGAGAGGATCGAGTTGAGAGTGGTGACCCCATGTTTCTTCGTGGCCAATGGAGAAGTTAAGGTCACCTCCCAAAATAGTGGAAGGGTTGGTCAGTGGCCCATCCAGAAGATGATTCTAGAAATCCAGTCTATTTTGATAGGGAGCATAGATATTAATGATACGGTTCTATTTTCCCAAAGCTGTAGTGAAGATATCCATGCCAAGGAAGTCGAGACCTCCCCAAGATGCGATCACTCTAATGGTCTGAGGATTTATCCTGAGGGCAAGGCCCCCAGATTTGCTAGCTGCATCCATGGCTTGAAAATGCCATCTAGGTAGTATACTCAGGAGTATTTTAACAGTTTGGTCAGAGGACCCCAAAGATTCTTGTAGGAATATAATATCACAAGGTTCGCATGATATGAGTCTCTTGAGAGCCAGTTTCTTTTGAGGGCTGGGCAGGCCTCTATAGTTGAAGGAGAGCCATTTCATCGGGAAACCATGGAGGGGGAGTTTGCTGCTCTAAGCACCCATTCAATTGTGTTTTGACGACCCAGGGCAACGTCAACCCAAACAATTTTGATAGCTATGGCGAGTTTGGAGGGCCGCCCTCTAGCAGGCTTATGATCAGAGGGGGCGTGGATGATACCCAGTCCCAGGGACTCAGGTGTGGAAGTCTTGCGGGGTGGAAGGTTACAAGCATGATGGCCCTTAGGTGATTGTTCAGATGAAGGGTGGTCGACCAGGCTCGATATCAGCGGAGGGGTAGTGGAGTAAATAGGCTGGGGTTGATTCAAGGAGCAATTAATGGGGTACGAATTGAAGTAGGTGGAAGGAGGAAGTGGTACCACAGAGACAGATAAATGATCAAAATGAAAGACGGAGAAGAGAGTAGAGACAGTACCTGAAGACAGAGCTGCTTCTGCCGCAGATCTGGATCTGGTCTTGGGAGGAGATGATGGCAACATCTGGTAGGCACTGGAAGTTTGGACAGTGTTCCCAGCATCATCCTTAGTGAGATCCAGATCTAGGGGATGCACATCCACCATCAGCTCTTTTGAATGCCTTTGTGACGGATCCATTGCTGTCGGCACTGCTTTCGAGAGCAGGGGGTAGTCCTTGTATAGGTGTCCAACCTTATGACAGTGACGACATCGAAAAGGCACACCCTCATAGTCCAGGTTTTGCTTGCGTGCATAATGTCACCAGAGCAGGGTAATCTTCTCCTCATGTCCAGGTCTGGTATCCAGATGCACCAGAATTTGGGCCATGGTCATGATCCCAGATGATTCAAAGGATTGGTCATGATCTAGGTAGGTTCCCAGGGCATCCCCAATTCTCTTGAAGATCGAGGGGGTCCAATATTGTAGTGGAAGGCCCGACAACCGAACATGTATTGGACCAGCGCCAAGCTGTTCACGCTCTGGATCAAACAAGGGGTCCCAACGCTTCAACAAAACTGGCGCTAACTTGATATGCCAAAATCTGGAGAGGATCTAGTCTATGTATTCCTCCAGGTGGAAACGAAGGGCGAACCAGCTCCTTGCCAGAACATGGATGATGGGAGCTCTTTGAGGAGGGAGCCTCAGATTTCCTCAGTCCAGAGTTTCAGCTGTTCTACAGAGTAATTCCTTCTCTTAGCGGTGTTGTCCACTTCTCCCATTGTTAGGTCCTCTCCCAGTGCTAGCTTAATATCTCTGTCACTAGCCCTAAGGCACCTGCCCTTTTTTTGCTTGTCTGAGTGCCTAGCCATCGGGAAATCCTTCAATAGTCCACGGATCCCTTGGTTAACTGTCTGCGGAGTGGAGGGGGTGGATTTGGGGGTGGGAATGGGGGAGCTAAAATAGCCAGAGTGTATAGGAGTGTTAGGGTTAGGGTTAGGGGTTTCTGGTCGCGAACCAGGGATGGGAGCAAAGCCGGGTGGGGCGAAGACGAGAGGTAGTTGAGGGAGTGGCGCGTCGAAAGATGGAGATGCGTGTAAACAGGAGACAAGAAGATTCAGCGTTGTCGGGGAGAGAGGTGGGCAATCCAGCCCAGGGTCGTCTTCAAGATGAACAATGGATGTATGGGTACCGAGAGCGGAGCAAGAGGATGACAGCGGACGCCTAGGAGCAGCAGAATGAGCCGGGAGTGACACAACACAGTGTGAAGTTCTGTTGGTCTCAAGGGACTGGGGGACCGTTGATTTACCCGCCCCCTCCATGCTAGGTGCAACCCGTGACCGACGGCACGTTGTTAGGAGAATGGAAGATCCACTGATACCTTGCCCGAGAAACAAAAAACATAACAGGAGGTGCGACGGTGTTGTTCCAAGGTTAGAGAACCAGCCAAACCAAACCGTCAGCTGGGTCAGAATCGCCATGGGATGGGCACTGCCCATGGTGCAGTTAGGGTTTTGCTAATCCATCTAGGGTTCCTCCAAGTGCTCGCTGATCTCATCCTGCCTTTCTTCATCCGTTTCAAAATCAAGTTAATAGCTCCCACGATGCATCTTATTATCATTGTCATATCTTATAACAAAAGCTTATGATAGGACCAATGTTACTTGGGAGCGGGAGCGGAAGCGGGAGCGGGAGCGACCATTTTCAGAAGCTCCCGGTTTGGGAGCGAATCCGGGAGCGATTTTTTAAAAATATATATATTTTTTATA
>APFE030063637.1:25320-44821 GCA_000404065.3 Pinus taeda
GTACAATGCCATCCTCCAAATTGTCATCCTCTGGGTGATTGTCCCAAATTCTATATGTGGGATCCTCATTAGCCCGATCACAGTAAAGACTCAACAACCTCAAGTTGTAGTGCACATAAACCAAGCTTTCTGCTCGGTTTTCATTGAGTCTGTTCCTTTTCACATTGTGTATGTAGCTGTAGGTGCTCCAACACCTCTCTGCAGAAGAAGTATTTACAACCTGTGAAAGAACTTTTTTGCCAATTTTGGCAAAAGTCCCTGCCCGCCATATGTTTCCCACCATGTGAGAGTATCAAATCTATCTCTATTGTCCATTGCATGGAAGTTACCATACAAACCAGTGCCACTGAAGTATCTGCCTATTTCAAGGCGCACAGCTGCACATTCCTCCCTGTCAGGTACCAATTTTCTAATGCTTCCAAATATCCTCTAGTTACCTCTGGATCTAAATGGGGTTTGGTCCTAACCCCACCCCCTGCTGCAGGTTGGCCCAACCAAGACGTAGAGTAGTATTTTGGCGTAAGGATATACGCCAAGCAATGTAGTGGAAGATTAAGTCCATTCCACCGTTCACACACACAATCGTGAATCAGTTTGTACAAGTTGGGATCTCTGTTATGAACAACATCTTTTATTTGCCCCAACATGGTGTCCATCTGCTCATACACCTCGCCAATCACTGTTTTGTCTGTATCTGCAAAACCGAATCATGTGATAAATGGGCTTGGTGAAATCCAAAACTTGCCTCACACTTGTCCAAAATTGGCCATCAAGAGCGGCCTCCTCCACCATTTCAAAACCTCCCTTGTCAGCTGCATTTGTAGCCCTTTCCTTCAATCCCTGCCAATGTTGGCTTGATACCATGCTAGCCATTGACTCTCTTACCTTCAAAAGGCGCTTGAAGGTGAGGTAATAGCTACCAAATCTCGTCTTCGCAATCTTCAACAACTCCAATCTCGAGTGACTGCGGAAAAGGCCATGGGTATTGCCATGATTTGTAATAAATTTTATCATTTTTTTGCCTTTTTTGTACAAATCACCAATCCATTGGTATTGTTCATTTTTGTTCTTGACAATATCATGCAACAGAAGGTTCAATGTGTGAAACAAACATCCAGACCAAAATATATTGGGGTATTTGTCCTCAATAATTGCTCCCGCTGCCCTACAATTAGCAGCATTATCAGTGATGACTTGGATGACATTGTATGGCCCAATACGGTCAATTGTTTCAAGTAATGCTTCTGCAATGTTGATGGCGGTCTTGAACTTGTCTGAGTAATCATGTGCAGTTAGAAAGATTGGACCATTAACAGACACAGTAAGAACACTTATCAATGGCTTGCCTTTTACATTTGTCCATCCATCAGATACGATGGACACCCCATGCTCAGTCCAAGCACTTGTCATTCTATTCAAAGAATGTGATATTTTTGCTTTTTCATTATCAAGGCCAACGGTTCTTGCCTTGTCATACCCAGGGCTCTTGTATCCTTTAGGGGCATCATTTATGGCCGAAACCATTTCGTGCCAATAAGGTGAGCGAAGAACGTTGAATGGTATCCCACATGCATAGAGAAACCTGTAAACCTTTGAATCCACATCATTCCTACACCCCTCATCAAGGAAATCTGATATGGTTCTACGCCTTAAAGATGATGACCCTGAGCCTCCATATCCACTGCCTTGGGAGGATGCTGAAGGAGTTCTTTGTGATTGTGAGCTTGGTTCAAAGAAAACCCTTGATTTTTTTGATTTGTATTGGGCTTCCTCCTCCTCCCTTATGTATTTGGCTCTATCCGCTGTTGACACCGCTGCACAAGTTTTGATTCCTATTTGTTTCTCTCCATCCCATGGCCTTTTCCCGCATAGGTGTCTTCTAGCACGGGTGTATGAACCTGTGTAATCAATGTTGCAATGGGGGCAATGAAATTAGTGGTTCCACCCCCTCCCTGTTTCAGCCCTGTGAACATATTTCCACAATGGGGTTTGGTCTTGTTTAGTCTTTTGAGTGTCCTGTTCACCCTCCTCCAGCTCCTCCTCACTGGGGTTTTCACCCATTTCACTTTCTCCAGCTTCTTCATCCCCCTCTCCAGTTTGGCCCCTCCGTTTCCTACTCTCCAGCACCATAATAACCATAAAAGGGACCAGGAAGAGGAAAATGCCCAGAAATATGGTGAGGTCCATGGTGTTTGATGTTTGTAGGGTTTTCATTCGACAATCTGCAAATTAATTTCATTTATTGGCATTAATTAACTTAATTTATTAGTTTAATTGCAATTCATCATTTTAATACTCAATAAACTAAATTAAATTCCCTAAATTACTACCTAACTAAATTAAACTAGCTAGATTAGCTAAATTGTTAAGTTACTTACCTCTGCAGGCTTGCTCCTCGCTCCTTGCTCTTCGCTCCTCGCTCTTCAGCAATTGCTCCTTGCTCCAAACTCTTGCTCTTCAAGCTCCTCAAATTCTTCAAACGTTCACAATGAAATGTTTTTATGCCCAAAGGGCCTTTTAAAACATTTTTTTTTTATAAAATTTTAGTTTTTTTCGGGTCCGCGGAATTTTTTTCTGCCGACCCGCTCTCGACTAGCTTAAAATTGCTCCCGGAGCGCTTTTTAAAGCCCGGGAGCGATTTTCGGGAGCGCGCTCCCAAGTCGCTCCGGAGCCGCTCCCGCCCGGAGCGCGCTTCGGGAGCGGGTTCGAAGGGGGGGGGGCGCTCCCCTGCAACTATGGATAGGACCTTTTTGTGAGGGATACTATCCCAATCATAGCAGAGGTTTGTTACTCCCTCTTTCCTTGGTCCTTTTCCTTAGGTTCCTCCATCTATCCAGTGATATGAGCTTCCATAATCTTTATCTATATTACTCTGTCTTGTCAGACTTCTCTTTCTTTGTGCACATGATTGAGTCCTTTATCCTTCAATACTTTAGCCATCAACTTGTCTTTCTCTAGCACTAATTGTTGAATGAGGTAACCTTCTTGTTCATGGACATTGTTACCTTGCCTATCAGTTAGAACAATGATGATTATTTTATTATCATCTTTCCCCGATCTCTCAATTGAGATCTTATAAAGATATCCCTTCGTTCTTTGATACCTTTAATCAGGTCTAAATGATATGACCTTCTTTATTGTATTTTAGAGAGTATATTATCTGGCATTTCACATCTCTCTTTTCTGTCCCCTATCCTGCGACACAGGGATGAGAGGACCTAGGACTGATTTCATATGACTTCTCTTCCAGGGACTATATCTATCCTCCTTTCTTATGGAAGGGATTTCTATGACCCAATTAGTATATTGACCCATATGATGAAGGCCTCTGTGAACCCCCATGTGTCAACCTAAGATTGAACTAGATCACTCTTTGCCATGACCCTGCTCATCACGAGATAGAGTGACCTATCGACCAGTTGAATCCCTATATACCATAGCCAGATCTGTTGTAGCATAACTTTGACAACTGCTGGAATTCTTTCGTGCCTTGTCTCCAGTCCCTACGTGCAATCAATATATATGCTCCATATATCATGAACTAATATGATGCATGCTCAACTACCCTGTGCTTGTCACTGTGTAGTACCGATGACTGCTGGAAACCACATGTGGCAAATAGCTACCTCCTAAATGCAACCAAGAGATGGGTATCCGATACTTGTAATCGACTTAGTGCATGCGGACCCGTCCTATTCTTGCTAACTACACTCTTGATAATGTGCCAATACAGTTTCTGGAGCCTAGACAACCACTGGAAAACTACCTCAGTCGTACACAAAACGTTGAGGGTGAAGAGACACATCTGTTGCGATTCATGAGCCTACATTAAACTTTTGGCTGACCTTGACAATTTGTCCATAGAAGAAATAAATTCATAATTCCATTTCTGCTTGTCAAAATGAGACGATCTTTAGATCAATCTTGCACCTCTCAGAAAGAGAAATCCAATAAAAATATCATCTCCATCATATGAGTTGTCCAAGGTGGAGTTTGGCCCTAGTTGCCAATTTTTAGCATTCCCTCTCAACTAGGGAGAAATCCACCTGTCATTCTGTACCATCTTTGACATCCCTGCTCTGCTCTGCTCTGTTGAACCATGAAGAAATAATGAAGAAGAAATGATTGAGAGTGAGTCACAAGACCTTGCCACTCTCCACGGACCCAAAATCGGTCTTAATTGATACCAGATCAATATCAAACATCCTAGCATAGGGAGTACGATATTACATGATGCGTCCATCGGTAGTACTATGGTCCCTATCCTCATTTCCCAACTCATTGACCAGATGACCATAGGAGAAGGTGAACCACTCATCCTGCTCATATGCCATGGGAGAAGCTGAACCACTCATCCTATGCATATATCAACCATCATGTGGTATCACAGGGGAAGGTGAACCACTCACCCTGTACATAGCGAACCACTAGGGGAAGGTGAACCAGTCACCCTATGGTCACTCATAGCTCCAAGAAGTACCCCAAGCCCCTTGGAGCTCCCAGAGGTCAATATCCAACTCAAACAAGACCCTCATAAGAGGGTCTTTCCACGACTCCAAGTCGTTCACAGAAGGTTAAAAATTTGACCTTCCCTAGGGGCTTTGTAAGAATAACTGCGACTTATTCATTATTCCCAATGTGATGGAGCCTTATTGCTCCCTGTTGTACCATATCCTGGATAAAGTGGTACTTGATATCAATATGCTTGGAGCGGTCATGGGACACGAGATTCTCAGAAACATGAATCCCACTTTGGTTGTCGCAGTAGATCACGGTGGTATCCAACATATGCCCAAACAACTCACTAAAGAGCTTCCTCAACCAAACAACTTCACAGGAGGCCGTACTAACAACAATATATTCAGCCTTGGCAGTGCTCAAAGCAATCGATTTCTGCTTCCTTCTCATCTAGGATATCGAAGCAGAACCTAGTGAGAAGCAACATCCCGATGTGTTATTATAATCCACCACACTGCCAGCCTAGTCAACATCAGAATAACCATGGAGCCTCAAATTCCCGGCAGTGTATCTCAGTCCACAGGTGATTGTGCCCCAAAGATATCTCAATGCATTCTTGGTAGCAATCCGATGTATGTGATGAGGCTCAACATTGACTAAATGTATTCACTGCAAAACATATGTTCGGATGGGAGTTCACTAAGAACATCAGGGCCCCCATGAGTTGACAATACTCAAAAGGATTTCCCAAATTGGGCCCAACAACACTTCCACATAACTTCTTGAAGTTGAGTTCCATTGGAGTAGTCACAGACTTACAATCCACCATCCCAAATCTTTCAAGTAGCTTCACAATGTATTTTCCTTGGGAAAGGAAAATCTCACTTGGATTTTGCCAGACCTCTAAGCCTAGGAAGTAGTGCATCTATCCTAGGTCCTTCATCTTGAATTCGGAAGCCAACTCCCTCTTGCATTGATGACTGAGAGGGTCTGCACTTGTCAGAAAGAGATCGTCCACATAAAGTACCAATATGAGAGGTCTATCATTTTCAACCTTGAAGTAAAGTTTCGGATCAACTTCATTTCTTGTAAAACCTAGCTTCATCGGATAGCTATCAATCCTCTCATGCCAAGCCCGAGGAGCTTGCTTCAACCCATAGAGGGCTTTTCTTCAAGTTGCATACATGTGTCTCCCGATCTTGAACTTCGAACCCCTTTGGGCTGTTCAACATAGACTTCCTCCTTAAGTGAGCCATGCAAGAAGACGATCTTGACATCCATTTGATGTAAATTCCATCCTTGAGAGGTAGCAAGGGCAATGATCGAACAGATGGTGGTATATCGAGCAACAGGTGCAAATATCTCATCATAGTCCACACCTTCCTTTTGAGAGAAGCCTCGAGCAACAAACTTGGCCTTGAACTTTTCAGCACTTCCATCAGCTCCATGCTTGATCTTGTAGAGCCATTTAGAGGTGACAACAAATTTGCCCTTGGGTCTAGGGACCACATCCCAGACTTCATTTTTCATAATCGACTCATACTCTTCATTCACAACATCCTTCCAAACTTGGTGCTTCGCAACTTCTTTGAATGTGCAAGGCTCAGTTTGAACAATGTTGCTCATGGAAGCTAAGTACCCGTGGTACCTATTTGACTTCTTACTTTCATGAAATGTCCCCCTTGGTGCAATATGTCTCTCGGCATCTTCGAGAGTGTCCCTGAGCCATGAGGGTCTTCTTTTGGAGGAGGAGGGCTTATGGGGAGGTGGATCAATGGGATCCATCCGTCCTTCAGCATTGGGCATTGGCTCATCCTGCGGTTCTCCCTGCTTCTCTGTATCTTTTTCTTTGTCCTTCCTTGGAATAGGAAGGTCCCTAATCTTCCCAAGGGTAACATCTTCATCGAAGGTGACATCATGACTTATTTCCACTTCTCTTTGACTAGACACAGATTCTATATGCCTTTGAAGTTTGACTGTAGCCCACAAATGTTCCTTTCTTCCTAGATGCATCTGATTTACTTCTCTTTTCTTTCGGCACATGAAAACACACGAGGCTACCAAAAATTCTAAAGCAAGAAACATCAAGTTTCTTACTGGCGAAAACTTCTTCGGGAGTTTTGGAGTCCAATGCTTGATGAGGGCATCTATTTTGAACGTACACGGCAGTGTTGACAGCTTCTCCCCATAGGAACTTCGGAAGACCTTGATCACGAAAAATGGCACGAGTGGCTTCTATAAATGATTCTTTCTTTCAGCAACTCCATTTTGCTCGGGAGTATATGCAGTAGTAGTCTCCCTCTTAATGCCAACTTCTCTACAATAGTCATTGAACTCATTCGATTCATATGCGGTTCCATTATCGGTCCTTAATATTTTGATTTTCTTCCCTGTTTGATTTTCAACCAAGGCTTTGAAAGAGCGGAGCCATTGGAACATTTCATCCTTCTTCTTCAAGAAATAAATCCAAGTTTTGTGAGAGGAGTCATTCACAAAGATAGCATAATGCAAATATCCTCCCAAAGATGTCACGAGCAACATATCAGATAGATCAAAATGAACCAATTGCAAAATGTCGGTAGTCTTGCTATCACTTGAGGGGAATGGTCCCCTTGTATGTTTTCCTTCAGCACAACCCAGACAAACACCTTGATGTTCTACTTTAAATTCGAGCATACCTGTCGCTATCTTTCTTGCATCGGGTAGAGCCTTATAATGAAGATGAGCAAAATTTTGGTGCCATAATTCAGATTGAAGAGATGTGTCACAAGACATAGCTCCTAGTGGACTTCCTCCAACCTTATATAGGCTGTCAACCCTGAATCCAAGAGTGAATGGTTCTTTGAAATTTATTTTCCAAACACGTACCTTTCCATCAATGAATGCCACCTTGAATCTTTTATCCTCCATTGCCGAGATAGATATTAGGTTCTTCTTTAAATCGGGTACATATAGTACATCTTGTAGATGAATGATGTTACCTTGATTCAATTGAAGAGTAACATTCCCAGTCCCTTTCACGGGATAAGTGGCATTGTATCCAAGAATGATTTCCAAATCTATATCCTTTTCTATTAGATTTGAAAGAACCTCCTTATACCCAGTGAAGTGCCTTGAGGCACCGCTATCAATCAACCAATTTCCCAAGGTATCTGGAGGAGAAGCAGTAGAGAGGGCAGATATAAGATAAAATTCTTTTTGCTTGTTATATACAACATTAGATTCATCATACTTGGAGTTTCTTGGTCTTTTGGGAGGTCGACCATTTCCATATTGAGTGGGAGGAGTATTCCTTTTTCCTTTGTTGTTGAACTTGCCATTCCTTTGATTGTTGTTGCCCTTGAAATTGTTGTAGTTGTTGTTGTTATCATCATCTTGAGGTGTATCCCTTTTATTAGAACACTCCCTAGCGTAGTGGCCAAACCTATTACAATTGAAGCATCTTCCCTTTTTTCCATCTTTGAATTCCTGTCCTCCTTGACTTTGCTTCTTTGAACCTGCATCGTTCTTCTTTTAGCATGAGCGAAGAATGCAGTAGGATCGTTCCTATTTGAAGGCATGGCTCTCTCTATCATCCTTGTCTCTTCTTGAGTACACCTAGTCACCAATTCATCAAAACTTGGAATCCTGTCATTGTTGAGGATAGTAGTATTGAACACATCCCATTCACGAGGGAGACCTCCAAGGGCAATGAGAGTGAGCTCCCTGTCAGCAATAACTTCTCCAATTGATAGAAGATCATTTTTGATTTCAGTAATCCTCATGAAGTAGGATTGGATATCTTCTCCTCTTCCCTTCTTTATGTCCTTCAACTTGTTCTTGAGAAAGAGGACTTGGTTTGCATTGCTAGCTTTAAACATGCTAACCAACTTGTCATAAATTTCCTTAGATGTGCCCAAATCGGAGATGTAAGCAACTAAATGCTTATGAATAGAATCCCTGATGATCTTCTTAGCTTTGACTTCACCTTTCTTGTACTTTGTCTTAGCAGCAGCCGGTGCATTTGAAGGAGGTTCAACAATCTTTCCCTGCACATAGTTCATAGCATCATGCTCTTCCAAAGTCAGGTCAAGAGACATCTTCCATGCATGATAATTAGACTTATCATTGAGCTTGTTATCAGATTTGAAGTAAGATGAGGAGGCCATTGAATCTTGTCCTTGTCCAACAAATCTCAGTGATTGCTTTTCTCACTCTTTCTTGGGCTTTGTCTTCACCTCAGCGTTGATACCATGTTAATTTTAGATAACAATGGTATGTTCTATGCTTTAGAGCAATTTACTTCAATTTTTCTTGTAAGTCCAATATCAATTTCTAGATTAGCAATCACTTTAACATTGATAGTAAATGCAGATAGAACATAAACAATAAGCAGAAGACAAGCCAAGACAAGAGGACACAATATTTGGTGGATGCCAGGGAAAAACCCCAATGTAGGGAAAACCCTTTGATAAAATCTTCTTATTATTCTTCAAAAGTTCACGAGAGAGAGAGTACATCATACAAAATTTACTTGCCCACTGCCAAAACAATCTAGTCAAATAGAAGTCAATAGGATGCCCTAAGCAGAAAGTTAACGCTGGTCAAACCAACAGAGAAACTCCTCCAAATGAACTCAGTCAAACCCAATAAACTTGGCCTCCAATGAAAATCTTAATCAGCCCAAAACAGTCCTGAAATATTTGGTCAAACTCGGTCAACACAGGTCAATGCTTGCGGTCAACATAGGTCAAATTGCTGCAATTTGCTCGATTTCTGTGCCAGGAGATGCAACCTAGAGAGATCGGATTTTCTGCCTGAAAAACATAGTCAAAGGAGAAGGTTTGACCCTTGGTCAACTTTGGTCAATGTCCATGCAATTGGCCCAAAATAGATCTGTGATTTTCTGCCTGTAATTCCAGTCAACCCAAGTCAACGCATGAAGAAGAGAGATGCTCCTGTTTGCTGTACAAACCAATGGGAAGGAGAGAGAGAAAGATGTGTTGATGGTGTGTCCAAATGAGGAAAAGGCTTCTCATATTTATACACAACGTTGAGGGTGAAGAGACACATCTGGTGGGCTTCATGAGCCTACATTAGACTTCTGGCTGACCTTGACAATTTGTCCATAGAAGAAATAAATTTATAATTCCATTTCTACTTGTCAGAATGAGATGATCTTTAGATCAATCTTGCACCTCTCGGACAGAGGAATCCAATAAAAATATGATCTCCATCATATGAGCTGTCCAAGGCGGATTTTGGCCCTAGTTACCAATTTTTAACACAATGAAGCTCAATGGAAGCCCTGATTTGGAAACCCAAATTAGCTCACTAGGGAGACAGCCGAAGTTCTCCGAAATGAGGGTGGAATTTGTGGTGCTAAACAACACTTTGGCTCTTGTGCTAAACAACGCCAAGAGAAAATGAAATGTGAAGTGTAATAGTCAAAAGATGATCCACAAAACGAGTTCATTCTCCTTTTATAATTTCTCCTCATGCTTCTAGACTCCTTTTTAATATTATTTTATTGGTGGGGGGCCATTTTCCACTAAGTGACTTTTGCCACCATTTTAATAAAATAATAATTTGCTGCCATTCTCCAATAAAAAATACTAGCCACCTTCCTCCAATAATATTTGCCCCTTTTTGATTAATATTACTAAAATTGGGAAAAATTCCTTAGTGAGTCCCATGCTCACAAAATTGGGGATATTACAGGAGTGACCTTGGGAGTGCATGGGAGAGGTGTTAGTAGTGCACCCAGGAGGGCACCTTGGAGTTCTCCAGAGGGAGGATTTTCCCGAAGTGCTCTAGGCAGTGTGGTCAAGAAAGTTTCTAGCATGTTCCCGTGAGTTCTCCCACAGGGCTTTGCCCAAAAGCATGGTCCCCGGTGGGGGTACCCTTGGGAGGTCTCCCTTGCTACCCAGGGATAAACCTCCAAACTTCAAAGGCATACCAAGTCCACATGATCATACAGTTTCATTTTGTCCTCCCAGAGGGAAGGTGGTGAGCTGGTAGGTATTACATAATAGCATTTGGTTTCTTTAATTATTTCTGTTTTCAAACTTATAACTTCTATTTAGAAACGAATCATAGCTGTCCTTGAGCCTTGGAGTGTACTAGTCACCAAAGTTAGGACATTAGATTGAACAAAAAATATTTATGTTTAGATACCGAAAATAATGTGACATCTGTAACGAACAAAGTTTGTTTATGCTTTGATACCAATGTACATTCTCTCAATATATATTATCTACAATACATTGTGTATTTTACATTTTAACCACAAACAGCTAACAGTGTATGCTGTTACACTGTTTGTTCGTTACAACATCTTAGAGAATTTTTCTATGGCATGGGAGGATTCTTCAACTACCTAGTTGCTTCTTGATATTTCTTACTCTTTTGAATGGCATAGTTTTTGATATTTCCAAGTTCTGAATATTCTGCTCTTGTGGGTTTTGTTTTTAAATTCGATGCTGGCCATATTTATCATTTCATTTCAGTTCGCTGTTTGTTTATATATGTTAATGTTTGAGGTCTATTTTGAGTTAGATATTAAATGTAGTTTATTTGAACTTGCAATATTGTTTTACAGATCTGCTCAGCATTGTATACAGTGTGCAATGTGCACTATATTTTGAAAGCGAACTTATGGGATCATTTCCTTTAATATTGCTTTCCTCTCATATATTTGGCATCTAAGAACACGAAGAAACCTTTTTCACCCCTGAAGTCTAAGTTCTGAAGGAAGATTATTGAAATAGAATACTTACGGGTGATCTGTTTGATTGTTTTCTGACTGCCTAATGGTCTTCTTTGCAGGTCAACTCTACATAGCTTTGTGGACACTAATATTCCCAATGAATGATACAAACCAAAGTTGTTGTATCTAATACATTGCACTATGATGGGGTTTGCTAGTGTTTTGTGCTTATCAGAATAGAAAATAATTATTATGAATGATGGCTCATCTCTATGCATCGCTATATGGATCCATATTGTGTAAATCTAATCGTGTCTCCAAATTCTTATGGTCCAACCAGCCCTCTCACTTATATCGTAGCCTTTCTCATACTGATATACCATCACGCCCATTGAGGATATCCAATGGAGCACTTTGTCATGTTCATTATCTCAGTGGGTTAGAATCTATAGAAAATCGGAATGGTGGACATAATATTTCAGTTTCCAGTTCAAATCAGCTTTTACAAGGGTCCTTGGCGTGGAACACTAATAATATTGGTCTTCAGAACCATCAATTTGAAGGCAAGATTTCGTATCATGGGCTTACTTGTTTATCATCTTGTACATCTGGGAAACTATTCCAAATTTATCGAAAATATTCTTCCCGAACCACTGACAAATTGAATGAGAAGTTAGCCGCAGAAGATTCAATTACATCTGATGCAGGACCAGCTACTGGAGCCAGTGATACAGCAGGGGGTGAATGGATGGATATGGCAAACAGTGCTTCAAAATCCATTAAAGATGCTATTATGTATGCAGGAACAAAAGCCAAAGAGACATCAGATGAGCTTATGCCAGTTTTGCAGCAATGGATGGACTCATCTCCTTATGTAAAAGATACCATTATGCCAGCTGGCTGGACAATGCTAGCATCAATATTAGCCTGGCTGGTCATGCCAAGAATGCTCAGAAGGCTTCATCGGTATGCTGAACAAGGTTCCATAGCATTATCTTTGGGGCGCTTAGGACAGGATCAGGTGATCTATGAGAAAAGTATTTGGGGTGCTTTGGAGGACCCTGTACGATATTTAATCACTTTCATGGCATTTTCACAGTTGTGAGTCATTTTCCTTTTGGCAAGCTACATATCCTAAAACACTTACTTTCTGCTCTATTTAGAGTGATCTGATATAGCAAGCATGGGATGAACTAAGAAAAAAGGCAGGAGAGCACAGGATAGCTTTGCTACTGGACAAGCTTTATATCTCCTGAATATTAAATAGACTGTGGCTTATGCTTATAAAGTTATACTAGAAGTTTGTAAATTGTCGTTTAGTGGATAGGTATTTTCCAGAATGAAGGGAGAGTATCTTCTTAACAATTGCTGTCACTGGGTATAGTGATTTCCTCACGGTATTATTGACAGATTGACAATAATGATGGTTTTGATTGCTTTAAAGCAGCTTTGTGATTTTATTTGTTTAGATTTGTGAACACCTGACTCTCTTCAGACTTGATACAGGGGTTTGATTGTTGCACCCAGCACAGTTGCTGGTCAATACATGCCACAAATCTGGAGAGGTGCGGCTGTTCTCTCAGTACTATGGTTTCTCCATAGGTGGAAAAGAAATGTATTTTCTCGTTTATCTGTTGTCAAACAGATTGCTGGGCTTGACAGGGACAAATTCCTGGCTTTAGACAAACTCTCTTCCATTGGCCTTTTTGTTTTGGGAGGAATGGCTTTAGCTGAGGCTTGTGGAGTTGCTGTACAGTCCATTTTAACTGTAGGGGGAATAGGAGGTGAGTCTCTTTTATGCTCATAAACACATACAAATATACAGCGTACTTGTATGTTTTCCATTTTATTGACAATTAGCTATCTATATGACAATCATGTATATGTTGATACATATTCAACTCTTGAGCTATAAGTTATAACCTGGCTTGTATATATATCTTGTGTATTTTCAGTTTGCTTGGTTACTATCCAATTTTTGCAATGTAGGTGTATATCCAGTTCTTCCGTATTCATTTTTTAGGTGATAAGTCACAATGATTGGAAAGCTTGTAGAAATTTCAAGAACCAGGCAATTAATGCAACTTTGAAATTTCACCCATTTACCTAAGGTTTCCTAGATCTAATCCTTGTGAATTTTCAGCCTCAACGCTGAACTGAAATATTTAATTACAGCTGTAATATTTAAGTTCCCTTTAACCAAATTTTAGCTGGCAGACCAAGAGAATAACTACGATATGAGTGTATTTTGATACAACAATGCTACAGCCCTTAGGGTAGACTTCTTCAGGTATAACACAGATCTGAAATATCACATTACAGCAGATTATAACACCAACACTTTCACCCCTTTATCTTCCGGGGATGTGTTGAATCATTGAACTAATTAAACTATATGGTATGTCACCATGAACTACAAGTGCTGCAATGTACTCAATCAAGAAGATAACGTAAGCTGAAAATCATATCTTCATGTACGCAATATTTGGGCAGCTGGAAACTTTACACATATAAGATGAAATACAACTATGTAATACAGCGTTATGTCAAAGCCAATATAAGTTAAGCTTTTCAAACCCTAAGTAAAGAAACCATAAGGAAACCCTAGTCACCAACTCCTCGTAGCTAGGATTCACTTCCAACCAAAGTTGGTCAGTCCACCAAAGATCCTCTACAAGCTATCATCAACCTTGGTGAGTCCTCCTTGGCACATACAACATGCTTCTATCACACAAGCTCTCCACACTAGCACTGTTGCCTTCCTTAGCATTTGCAAACTCTAACCATGTTGCATCACACAAGTACATGGCAAGACAACTCTAGCCGTAGCGTCCATCCTAGGGTTGAGTCCTTAAACCAAAGGTCTTCATCTATTGCATCAATACAAGCAGCAAGACCTCCATGGAAAATTAAGGATACAATAACCAAGTCTTCTTCTGAGCAAAACATGACTCCAACTACAAGACTCATCTAGCTAGTCTCTCAATCATCTTGCCCTAGCCTCAATTCCCATAAGAACAAGACTTTACAATTGTGTAGTGCGTTAGCTCCACTGTCCAGCCATCACCATTCCCAGTGCCATGTTCTTTTGCAATGATTACATGATGTCACAAACCCTAGCATCACGATTCACAAGAGCAAACCTTAGCATCACACAAGATCAATATCTTCAAGAGCATCCAAGATGCATCTCTTTCCTTGTCTTCTCTTACGGCTTCCCTATGAACCTTAATTTCATGCTCCTAGGGTTAGCATCTTGCTCCTTATTACTGCTTGAACCAACATTCTTGTGGAAATTCCAACCACAGGTGTTAGGGCAAGAAGATGGGATTTTCATCACTGTCTCCTCAATACAATATCCTCTTCACTTTAGGGTAAATCCTAGAAGCCAAGGGGGGTATCCCTTTCTATGAAAAGTAAACCTTTTTAGTGAATTATCACCATACAAGCTTATGATATACTTAAGTGAATCCACAATATGTATACCAATTAGATACGTAAGGATCCCAATAAGTGATTAAATGCTTCAAAAGTAGTATATCTAAAAAAATGGCATGAGCGGCCAATTATCTGCTTAAGTGAGAGGGTTAGGAGCTAGTGGATGTGTGCCAAATCTGATGTGAAGGATAAACTGTTGAAGTTTCTAAGTTTACTTAGTTAGAAACCCTCCATGCACTTTATCTGATTTATTCCTACCTACTTGTTATTTTCCTTAACAAGTTATTTACAATGTAAATAATGAAAATAAACACTAGTGCATGCTCAACATATTATAGATCAACAACTAAAAAGAAACCGAAACAAACACACCATATGACACCATTATTTTTGGACCAATGTCCCCGGAAAAACCCAATGTGGGAAAACCAGTGCAACTATTTGAGGGTTTTCTTATTAAGCAATATCAAAGTACAATCTAGGTGTTGGCCTACCCAACAAAGAATTTCCTTGGCAGTGATACCTCTTGGTTTCTAACAAATCTCTTGGTTGAAACCTTGGATAATCCTTCCGGCAGCTCCTCAGCACAAAATTGCTTAGAAACCCCATCGTCTGCCCAATCTGGACTGCGTTAGCCTCTCCTAGCCCAGTGCTAGCCTTGCGTCAGACCCAAGAGGCCCTGCGTCAGCCCCAGAAGGCCCTGCGTCAGCTCTCTGAGCCTCTGTGTCAGCCACGCTGGCCTCTCTGGTGCTTTGCGCAACACTTAGCTGCCTCTGCGTGAGCACTCACTGCTCCTGTGTCACTCTCACTGGCTGCTCTGCTGCTCTCCCGGCACTATCTCTGCCTCTCTATCTCTCTGTACTCAATGCCCCTCAGCTGCTCTCCGATCACTGATTCTATCTCTCTTAGCAAACCCCGCTCTAGAGAATAGAATGACTGATCACTCTGGTGTGTTCTCCAAGTGACCCTCAAGCCGCCTCTTATATTTTTCCTGTTAACATATCAACGGCCGAGATTAAGTCCCTAATCAACGACTAAGATTAGTTCTGGCTTGATCCATGTCTCTTGGACCATTCTAACACATTCATATTAATACACATTAATATTTTATTTTCCCTAAGTTTAGATTTAGGGACTCCATTAAAAATATTAATTATTTTAATATCTCCTGATCTGTTTAGAATTTGCCTAAACCCTTTCTGGGTATTGGAGATCTCATGTGCCCCAACCTCTTCAAATATCGTGGCTAGAGCAAATCCGATGCTACCCCAAATCAACACTCCGTCTTAGCGAGGACTGTGCTCTAGCAATACTCCTCACTAAGTATTACTTTGATCATCCGACATCGGTACCTGTGCTGATGTCAGGCCTTTCTGCCCAACATCCTCTACACTTCTGTTCCCTGTACTGCTGCCCATGGTTCTGCCACTGCCACTGCTGCATCTGTACGACAACTCCCTCTGCATCCGTGTTGCTGCTGGTCCTTGCTCCCAGCACTGCATTCGCACTGCACCTCCTCTCATCATGCTACATCGTGCTGCCCATTGCTGCACTGCAACTCAGTTACTGAGAAGTAAGTAACTGATCTCCCAATTGACCTCCCTATTGGGCTAGAGACACCCGCTAATGCTGAAGCTCCCTCTGCCGCTAACAAGTGCCCCCTCTTTGACCTCTGCGCTGCTGCAACAACTCCCTGCATCTCACACCATTGCCCACCTCTCTGTGCCATCCTGCACTGGTGCAACACTCCTATGCCTCTCGCACTGCTGCAGCCTGCTAGCCTCGCGCTGTCTCAGGACTCTTGCACTGTAGCTCTCTCTGCTACTCCATATGCATCCATCTCTACCTGACTCAGCCAGTCTTGCTACTCCTCATTAGGGCTCCCGTAGTAAGGTCTAATCCAAGAGGCTGGGTACCTCGAGGATCCTGCCCCTCATTGCCTGTAGTCCATCTGACTACATCTCGATGTCTCCCCACTTCCACTCAAGTGGCGTGTGTGCACTCATGGCACAGTCATTGTTTGTCAAAACTTCCTTCTCTGCCTGTGTTGGCGCTGCCTTAGTCTCGGAAGACTCTCCCTTACTCTTCTTCCTTGGACACTTGGTCGCATAATGACCCAGCTCCCCACAGTGGAAGCACTTGATCTTGGAGAGCTTTCTTCTTCCGCTTCTCTTGCTTTCCCTTAGATGCTAGGGCCACATCTTCCTCCTCTTGCTTGACTTTGATCCCCTTGCTGTTGCTATCTATCTTTGACTGTCGTCTGATCTCTTCCTGGCAAGGAGTTGCCCACATCTCGTCCCAAGGTGGAAGTGTCCCTCTACCCAGTATACTCTGGACAAATACTTCCTAGTCTTCTGAGACAGCATTCAGGGTTGTCCTCACCATTAGCTCTTGACCCGATGTCACCCCTAGAGTAGTCAACTGATCTCGAATCTCGTTCAGTGCTTCGAGGAAGGTGTCAATCGATTGTCCCTTCTTCATCTGATATGACCTCATCTAATTCTCAAGCAACATTCTTCTCTGCATAGAAGTATGCTGGTACAACGTCTTGAGAGCCTCCCACATCTCAAATGCCGTTTCCTTCTCGGCTATGTGTGGTACTACATGATCCTTGACTCCATCAAGGATAATGCTCTTGGCCCTCGCCATTGCCTCTTTGTACCTGTCATTATCACTAGGGTCGACTAGGACAACTATTACCTTCAAGGCAAAGTTCTTGACATGATTCCTGTCAAGTATAGATAAGATTCTGGCCTTCTAGACTGTGAAGTTCAATGCTCTGTCCAGTTTATCCTGGTCTCTTACTCCGTGTAGTGCCATGATGCTTCTCTACTTCCCTCCTGGAAGTTGTCTGTTCGACTCCTCTGAGTCTCTACTTCCTGTCTGGAAGTTCTCTCCTGGACTCCCTCTGAGTCTTGATTTCCATCCTGGAAATCCTTTTGCTGCTTGTCGAGATGCCCCCTACTCTAATTGTCTTGTGTAACCACACCATTGATCCGGGTTCCTCGGCTGGAAACCCTCGTTAGCAACTCCTTTGGCCTTGCTTTGTCAGGTACTGTTCTGACTATAGTACCTCAACAACTCCACTCTGCAATATTCCTGCAGCCTTCTAAACCCCAGAAATTGCCTATCTGTGGACTGCGTCAGCCGCTCTCTGCCTCTCACTGGCCCTGCGTCACCCCGGGTGGGCCTGCGTCAGCCCTGTGAGGCCCTGTGTCAACCCTTTGGCCCTTTGTGTCAGCAACGCTGGCCTCTCTGAGGCTCTTTGCAATTCTCGGCTGCCTCTGCATGGCCCTGCGTGAGACCTGGCTGGCTCTGCATCACACTCCTTGGCTTCTGCGCTGTTAGAAACAACTTCTGTCACCTCGGGACAACTCGTGGAAGAACGATCCCGTAGAGCGAGAGAGCTAAACCTTAAAGTGAGAGGTCTCCCTCTCCCTTTATCCTCAGCAGATCCGATGGAGGTGGCGACAGGTTTCTTGAGAGACACCCTCGACATATATGGTATCAGATTAGATAGAGCTTGGCTAGGACTGGACTCCACCTTATTTATCCGTTTCCATAATACCACAGATCGTCTACACGCTCTTTGAGCTAAACGGAAGCTTTTTGATCTTCCACACAGGATATTCCTAGATGAGGATCTCACTCGGGCATAGGTGGCTGAACTTAAACAGGCTAGGGAACAAATGGCCGCAGCAAGACAAGCGGGCAAATGGGCAGTCATAAGGAACCTTCGCGCGATCATTCGAGACTCCTTCCCCCCAGGATGGACACCTCGAGCAGGCAGTTCCAAATGACGAGCCCGCCTGGGGGGGAGTCGAACAACAGGGATTTCAATTCGCTGCTGGAACGGAAATGGGTCTTTTTGGTCTTCACCTGGGCTACTCTACGACGCCCTTGAGTCAGCAGATATTCTCCTCGTAACAGAGACGCATGAGAGCCCAGTTCGACCTCTCCCAGACGTAACAGGGTACCAATGGCATTCAGTATGTAGACAGGAAACAAGGAGCTCAGGGGGGGTTAGAGGATCAAGGGGAGTAGCGTGCCTAGTCAAAGACGAGCTTAGAGATAGAGTCACAGTGGTAAATACAGATGAGTACGCCAGGTACATGTGGATCCGAATCAGAACTGGAGCCTCACCCATGAGGGATATCTTTATTGCAGTTTGTTACTTCCCCCCAACCACATCTTCGTTTGCCATCCACGACGATGTAGAAAGGGACCCCTTCACCAATATATACCCAGACATCACTAAATTCTCAACTGATGGAGAAATCATCATCATGGGGGACTTCAATGCCCGTGCCAAGGAGCATCAGGTCCCACTCCATGACCGTTCCGAGGATGTGTTCTGCACTAAGGGTGTGGACCTGGTTTCAGCAGGCTTGCAGAGGATCTCAGAGGACGCCCTGGGCCCCATCACAGCCTACGGTAGACATCTTTTGCAGTTGGGCGAATCACATGAGCTGATAATCTTGAATGGCCTTTCGTGCTTCCCAGAATCCCGCTTCTTCACGTGTAGGCCTCATGGAGGGGGGGCTAGTGTGGTGGATTACGCATTAACCGGCCGAACACTGCTCCCTTTTATCCGGAATCTCTCTGTATCTCCCATCCCCCTAGCCGACCACGCACTGCTTTCACTTTCTCTTCAGTCTGATCCCCCCCGACCAATCCACCCCCCACCTCGATCCCCGGGTAGAACCATCTTCTGTTTTGAGAAGGGTGACCCCGACATTTTCTCCTCCTTACTCCGACAAATCCTCCCCGACACAAATGACTTCTCCCGTCTCGAGACTGTCTCGGATAAATACCACTGTCTCTCTTTGGCAATCTGGGAGTCGGCGCTTCAATCCTTCCCCCACTCCTTTCGGACCACCTCGACCTCCTGCAAGACATGAACTTCCCCTATGAACA